>CABEEJ010002049.1:55416-85359 GCA_901482245.1 Timema douglasi
GGGGGGGGGGGGTAGTTAAAGAAAATTCAAGAAATCGTGACAATTATAGATGTCAAGGATAAATTAAATATCTACAATATTTTTACATTTAATATAAATAGTCTACTACAAAATAATAATTTTTTCAGTAATTAAAAACTTATGTGCAGTACACAATAATTTTTTAATACAAAATAAATGATGTAAAATAAACAACATCTGAAAAGTAAAACAACATATAGTACATGTAAATATATAGGCCTTAACACAACAAATTCTAAAATTATTTTTGGCAGAAATGCTTTTTAAATACAGTGTAGTGTGCATGTTCAAATTAAATTTTTACTTTTCTTTCTACATTACAGGTAGAGAAAGTATTTTGATCATAAAAAAAAATTGAACTACAGATTTTGATGAATTTCTACGTTTCATGACCCCTCGATTCTGAAAAAGTGTGATTTGCATTTTCGTCTGTCTGGCTGTCTGTCTGTATCTCGGAATAGAACCTAAACTACTTTACTGATACCCGCCTCGGTGGCGTAGTTGGCTAACGCGCTTGTCGTGTTGAGCTCGACTGCTGAGGACAGGGAGATCGAGGTTCGAATCTTAGTCGGGCGAACTGAGGTTTTTTTTTCCTAAATGGTTTCCCACACTCCCTCCACGCAAATGCGGGTTCACTTTCTCTAATTCAACCTTCCCTATTCTTAATCCATTAGAGTAGTTATTACTTAAAGCGTATAACCCAAACGGGTAGTACGATGCAGTGCTAAATATTATATAATATATACTTTACTGATCGAGCTAAAACTTGGTATCTAGGGTTTTCTTTGGGTTTCCCCGGGTTTTTTTAAAATTGAAAATCTAACCCTAAAATTAAGGGTAGTTTCCTTAAGGGCGAAAAGAGAAAAAATTGATTTTCTCAAAATCGGTTCTAATAATTTTGATTAAAATTTGATCTAGGTGTTGATTAAGATTGTAAATAAAATGGCTATTTTCATTTTCCCATGAAAATTACTTTTATGGTACTTTACAGAAGTAGAAATTCATGTATTTCTGCAATTATTTGAGACACTAAATAGCTTATCATTGTAACTGTAATAGGTAGAGGAGAAGGTGGTATTATGGAACCCACAGGTATTATGGAACCCCTCAATTTCAGACTGATAAAAGAGGCGAACTCCAACGGATTGTGGCTTAACTGCACTAGGCAGCCACCCATAGCAAGGAGAGAACGCCTCCCAATTCAGTTATGCGGTTGCGCTCAGTGAAACAGGACGTTTGTATTTTTCGCAATTCCAAACTTTTGAATGGTAGGTGAATTTAATTATTTATAAAATATAAATCATGTAGTTGTAGGTTAACTGGTGCATGTGTCCCGTTCTAGAGGCCTAGGGGTACATGCTAATCTGTCTGATGTTCACGTTTTTAAAGTTGGTGCCGACAGAAATTAAGTTAATCCAAGATGGCGATGCGTGAAATACGGACCCCATTGGTGCTTTTAATATGGAACCCAACTCCTCTGGGGTTCCGTATTACCCACAAATTCAAACCATGGAATAATTTTGATAAAAGTATGTGGTATATGAATGAAAAAAAAGAATGAAAATGAAAAAATTAGAAATAGATAAATAACACTATAGATAAAAACCACCAAACAGGGGGAAAAGTTCGATTCGTGGCAGGGGACGTGGAAGAGGAGCAACATCGATTTCTGTGCATAAAGATCAGCCTTCAACTTCCGGTGTCAAAAGGCCAACAAGAGGCAAAACACCCAAGGCAAAGCGACAACGCATCAGCAGCAGTTCAAGTGATAAAGACTCGATTGACATACCCTCGTCTGTTGACTCTCCTTCCGACTTTCCCGACGAGGAGACACCCCCTTCTAAAGATGACACTGCTTGTCTGTTTTGTGATGGGTTGTTCACAGATGATGCTCATGGGGAGGTGTGGGTGCAATGCCTAATGTGCGCTATGTGGGCACACAAATATTGCGCTGATGTTGAAAAGGAGCATTACATATGTGATTTTTGTAAATAGTTAGCTTCTTCGCTTTTCATTTATCTTTTTTATTATTATTAAAGCATTTTTTTGATAAAACACATTGGAGTAAATGATTTTGTAATTGATTAACTTTTTTTGTACTTTTATATTTGTTTTTGGATACATTAAAGCATTTTTTGAAAACACACAGTGGGGTTCCATATTACCACCCGGCTTCCCAAAAACTACTTTTTGACTTTTTTGACAAAAGCCTTCAAAAACCATACTTATAGTTATGCTAGCGAAAAATCCCATTAGGAACATTTTGTTTAATAATTACTAGTACTTTTTGCACAAAAAATATGGGTGTAGTTATGATACCTTGTTTACAATTCACTATAATGAAAATGGGGTTCCATAATACCACCTTCTCCTATACTATTAAAAATAAAAATAAAGTTTATTATTGAAATATATCTTTGTAAAAACAATAGTTTCTGAGATAATGGCAAATATATCCATACAATTTTGTGAACTTTATTTGTACAACTGATACTACTTATGTTTTAACGCAATAATTCTCTAATGCCACAAGTAAGTAGATAAGTAAGTCTCTCAAAAAGTGTATGCTCTCTTTCTTTCAACATCTTAGGGGAAATGATTGTACAGCAATGATCTATCGCTATCATTTTAGACTTAATAGTCAATATGTACCTTATTTATTTGTCTAAATTTATAAATGAGGAATTTATTTGTAATGCAATAACCATAAAATGTACAACCCCTAACAAAGCATCAAAAATTTTAACCTGAAGTCTAAATTTTAATACGGAGTGTTGACCCTTGTGGACCAAATATCGATTTTTTTTTGTTCCAAATATATTAATGAGGACTTTAATTCTTTAAAAATAAGATTATAAAATTTAAAACCAAGAGTCAAGAAATGCTTTACGTAAGTGTAGCGCAATTATTTTTTGTGTTCGCTGGTGTATATTATTTAGTTTCCCATATATTACAAGTTTTGAGTAAATATCAACATTTTTAAACAATGGTGTGAGAAAGTCCATGAGAAGTTCCATATCACTTATTTAAATATGTTGTTTCAATCTAGTTAGTTGACCTCCGTGGTCTTGGAGTAAAGTGCTCACCTCAAGAACCAAAGTTTGCGAGTTTAAACTCAGCCGGGGTCAATGGATTTTTCTTGAGCGATAAAAATCCGTAACACATCTTCCTTTGGAGGTTAAGTAAATCTGTTGGTCCCATGTCCATTTTGGTATGTAAAATAAATCTGGAAGGTTTGTGAAAATACCTTTCCCAGCAAAAGTGATAAGCCCTTTTGCTCTCGCTCATAGAAGTTCTAGTGTGTTGATTTAATCAGTTGGTTCAGAAAGTGCACTTTAAATACCTCAAATAAATAAATAAATTCAATCAAGTTGTTTTAATAAAAGGAAATAACTTATATTTTATGTCATTGGCATAATACATTCTGTTGTGTCGTAAGTACAAAAATAAGTTATTAATCCTAAACTCTCAGCAATAGCTAATATACTAAATATAAGGTCAGACAACTGTAACTAAAATTTTAGTCTCCCTTTCTTCAAAGTGTTAGCTACGCCTATGGAAATCTCGGCTTCTAAAATACATTTTTGCGACTACTATCCCTGGATAAAGGCTATAGTTTCACAGCAAATTATGAGAAAGGATGTTGTCACATACCCATTTTTAAATTATTTTAACACCTGGTTTCAAATTAATATCTATTAGAATTATCTATAAAATATTCATAAATAAATGTTTTTATCATTCATCACTCAAAAAGGCTGCATTTTATAATCTCCACCATCGGTAAAAATAATATTTATGTGGTCCAGCAATGATCAAGGTGTGCTTTTTTTCAATTTGAGCTAACACTCCAGATTGCTTTGGAGAACCTTTGACAACTACTTCTATATCATTTACCCACTGCAAACAGTCCCAAACACAAGGAATTGGTTTTTCTGAGTCTTGTAATTTCAAATTAAAAGCACGAGCTGTACAATGAATATATAATTCTAATGGCTGCTCTGCTAGTATTCTTGTTTTCACTCCAATTCTTGCACCAGCCATGCTGGAGCCACCGTCATAGCATTGTCCTCATAGATAGTCTAAAGTCAAAGGGAGGTGGAGCAGCGCATCTTTGATTATATTAAACAATGCTTCTCCAATCATTGATTATGTTTCATATAATCCATTAACACCTCTCATCAATATTGACTGTATCAAGATCTACAGTTTGCATATTTATTGACACTTACTCCTTGCCACTAATTTCACTTGTTTCATCCACCATTAGAGCAAACTCGTTTCTCTTTTTTTATCATTTCAATCATATAGATAAGAATATAATGAGAAATGATTTTTAAGATTACATTTCGGGTATCAGATGAAGTACCTATGCCAAAATGATTTTATCCTGCATGGAAAGATTTCAAGTTCTGGAATGTTATTTTTCCTCAAGAAGAGGATCTGAATGTAATTTCCTTCATCATTGTCATGAGCTCTAAGTGCTAGTCCCTGATGTGCTAAAAACAAAGCTGTAGTAATGATCGCTTTAAAAACTCATGGACAGAGGTTTCAAGAATCATAAGTAAATTGTTAAGCAATTTGGTTTCCAAGAGCTTTGGCCCCCTGTAAGAAAACAGAGGGGGGGGGGGAGGCAATGTACCCAATGCCCCCTTCCCCCAGTTCAGGTGCTTATGCTTAAACTTGACCTGTTATACGTTCAACGTGAGAGTTACACCATGTGATCATACCAGCTAAACATGCTGCAAATAACATCAACATGACTATTTAGAACGTCAATTGTTTGTTTATGGTGTGTGATATATATTTTGTTTATGTGTCTCCTGAAAACAAATTGTCATTGTCTCTTCTTTATACTCTTTATTTTATAGCTCAAGTAAGATTCTTTTGCAAGTACCTAATGAGTCTTAACTGAGCAAGTGACATTTAAGAGAACAATATTTTTTTTGAACCATTCAAATTCATTTGCTGTCTGTTTTGTGAGTTTTTACACTATGTTAAGTAAGTACAATTATAAGTGTATCTACATTACATGATTGTTAAGTTGATTACAATCTCATCACAAAACAGTGGTGTGACGACTTAAGAAAATGTTTTACTATTTAAATCAACTAAGGACCTTTGTGACATTTTCGTGGGCATCAATGATGGTATATATATCATAATGTTTTACACTATCTCATTTCATAACATTAGCGACCTTATGGTTGATTTTCTATTTCCATTAGGCCAATGAGAGGACCATCATATAACACACAAGTTAGCAAAAGTATCTGAGGGTCGCCATTCCCCCAATACTGACTGACACGTGGTCGATACTAAGACCAGATAACATGAAACGTCAGTAGGGGATATAAATAAAAGGGTTAGCATACTAGGAACCAAGGAAAGAACCAGTTGCTTATAAGGGCAATGGTGGATTTAACAACATTGCCTTTTGGTGATTTTTAAGCTATTGTGAAAAGCGTGTTGCATCTTAACTTGGCTCACCAAGCACTTTAAGCACAATCACACATTGACATCAATGTACTAAATAGAAAGTATGTAAGGTGCTAAAAAAATATAAAGGGTGTGAAGAAAATGAGCAGTTCACTCAACATGGTTTCTTGTTTATGTGCTGCTAACACTTTCCCTCGTCCTCTGAAAAGCATAAACACTCACTATACTATCCACGCCCAGACAGCATTGACTTGAAATCCAAAATTAACTTTTTCTTGTTTCTTATTCTAGATTCACCATTGATATTCAGCCTTTTTCAACTCATTACACACTGAACAAGGCACTAAAATTTTCAAAGCCAACCATCAGTTTCTTAAGGAGAGATTTTATTATCAAAATAGTGATTATTTAGATTGTGTATACAAATTTAATAGCTAGCATCCCAATAATAACAATGTTATTTCTAAAAAAAAATGTTGATAAGGGATTTAAAAAGATTTATTTTTATTCCTAATTTTTTTCCTCACTTCTTTTTTATCTTCTCCTAAATTCCTGCAGCACACCTGCTAGCTCTTCGTGGAACGACACTGAGATAGACATTTGTTTCCACTGACTATTTTAATCAATATCCTGGCAGAAAGATTCCTACAGGCAATTTTCATGAATATACCAAATAGCCTGAGTTGTAAATGATTTAAAAAATATGTTTGCAAAAAAACTACTTAAAGATAAAATATATATTTTTGTGACAAGTGACAATGTAGGGCTGTTTTTAGTATTGTATACACATAGCTAACATTATGAAGGAGAGGAGAAGAAAATGAAAGATACAATCGACTTAACTCGGATATCATTATACAGGGTGTTCTCAGATATAACAGATAAACTTTGTGAAGTGGTAGGGGGATCTAAAAACTAAGTAAGCTATTTGTCTGTTGATGAATTTGTGTGATTAGCAAGTGTAGTCTTAAGAACTATATGTTTAAATATCAGGAGTATGATAAACCAATTTGTAGGCTAATATTATAGTTTCAAATAAGGACTTTACCTACTTAATTATTTTATGGTATTAGCGTATAACCCAAGTGGGTAGTAAGTAGTGATGCTAAATATTATTAATATTATTCTATGGCATTAGGAACTCAAAATTTCATTGCCATACTTACAAAAGTACTCAACCTATACCTATCTTGTGTTAGTTCTATCCAGTCCACCTCATTACACCCTATCTATCTCTTTCAGCTCCATTTTGATGTTATCCTCAACCTGCATCTAGATATTACCAATGGTCTCTTCCCATTGGATTTGCCAGTCAATACCATGAACAAGAATCTATAATCTCCCACTCCTGTTGCATGTCCTGCCCATCTATGACACTTGATTATCCTTACAATGTCTGGTGATAAGTACAGGGTATGTAACTCATTACTATGTAACCTCCTCCACTACCCAGTAGCCTCATTCCTGTTTGGACCAAATATCTTCCTAAGCACCTTGTTTTAAAAAACTTATTTTTTAATGTAAGGTAAGAGACCACAGTTCACACTCATAGAGAACAACCAGTAAAATTATTGTTTTGTATATTCTGAGTTTTACATTCCTTGACAGCAGGCGAGATGTCAACAACTTACTGACTGAGTAATACCATGCATTTCCTGACTTTTCTTTCCCTAATTTACAATCTAATATCATTATGGTTAATTAAAATAGTTCTTAAATATTTAGACTCATTAACCCTGTCAAATTAAATGTTGTTCGCAATAATCTCTAAATTATTGTCTCCAATATGTGATCTCTAACTGTTCATATACTTAGCATTTTCAGCTTTCAATTTTAAATCTATTTCCTTGCTAGTCTCAAGTAAAATGTCTGCATTTCTTGCAACAGCTTCCTTACTATTACCTAACAAAGCTAAATCATCTGTGTTAGCTGCATTGTACTGTTTAGTCTCAACCCTTCCTTACTCTTTTTAATTACCCTAATAGCACACTCAAAGACTTTACAGTAGATAATATATTAATTTTAGGAGAAACTTGTCTTTATCTAATGAAATAAATTATTACAGCCTCACAAATTATGTTAGTATGCTCTATGTATTTTGTACATACCTACTACACTGAGCAGTATTATATAATTTTAATTTCTATCAAGTATATGAAGTCTCTAAAGGGGAAGTTAAAGATAAAAATAATATTTTCTCCATGCAAGAAGCATTGAGTATATCAGTTCTATCATTTTGGGTTTTTAATTTAATCTACCATTGCATATAAGCTTTTGTTATTTGTTTCTATTATCTGTCGAGAAGAAGGTTTGGAGGATTACTGATACTTTGTTTCATTGTCTACACAGACTTAATCTGAGAAACTTAGTTCGGTAGGAAAAGAGATTAATATTTTAGATAGGATATTTAAAAAATTCTATTATAAATTAGAGTTATTTAAATGAATAAAAATATTTATAAATTGGGTTAATAATGTTATTTGGTCATGAACTTGAATACAAATGTTATATTTGGTTGTTGGTTACTAGATATATTCAGAATAAATAGTAAAAATACAATCATAACAAAACATTGATTCACAACTATCCCAGTTAATTACTAGCAGGAATTTCACGGATATTTGAAAAACCCGAACAAACTATAGTAAATTTTATCTTCCATCACATAAAAAAAAGCCCTTTGTCAACAATCAAATTCATTTAGAAAAATTGTTCATGCCTTTAAGGAGACTTAAAGGTTAACAATTATCCTTAATAAATAAGCAATTTGCTCGTAAGCTTACTTCACACATAACCATAAAATTTAAATCTAAACAACAATCTTGAATTAATGTACAGATAATATGAAAACCGGAGTTTAATGTATATATTTCTAATATATTTACAATTACTTAATATCTTGTATGAAATAATAGTTCAGTTAGCTTAAACAAAAATAGTTTAGTGCCTTAATCCCTTATATTGAGTTGTTAATAGCCATGATATATATAAAAAAAATTAGCACCGTGTTTTACTACCCATTCAGGTTATAAACTAATGTGACAATGGTTTTAGGAATTAGGAAGGTTATATTTCAAGGAAGTGTACCCACAATTGCGTGTAAAGAGTGAAAAACCATTTTGGAAAAACCACCCTCAATACACCCGACTGAGATTCGAACCTCGATATCCCTGTCATAGGCAGATTAGTCTACTGTGGTCATTAGATTAAAACATACCATTAGAATACATATACGTAGGAACTATACAGGCCAATATTTTGGCAGGGATAACATTACTGGAGGATTGATGGTTTGTTTCACAACTTCCAAATCAAACATCGGAATGTTTAGGATTTATTGACACATGGCTGATCCCTACCATACTCTCCTATCCTTGAAGCTTACAGAATGGAATCTCGGCATCAAACAAGTTTTTTCTTTTCCATCTTTCAGCTTTTTATTTTGAGGGCATTGAGACAAGCTCGTAAACCTTTCGCAGTAAATTTGATCTTGTTTGCTGAAGTGCTGAATTAATTAACAACATTTCAAAACAACCAATTATCTTTCAAATTACTTTAATTTTATAGACTGTAAATACTATAACAAGTTTTTTTTGTGTTTTTTTGCATATGGTTATATCGCATAGTTTTGGCGCTAAATGTCATAACCATTTTTAACAATTACTAATCATTGATTAATAATTTAAATAAGATAAAAATAAAATTGCTATAATGTGACTAAGTAAAAATTTATAAGCAAAGTTTTTAATTTGTTGTCATAAGATTATAATGATAAGCAATTGTATAGTAGAAACTTGCTATTTTCTAAATGAAATGAAATTTGACAATATTAGGCCCTACTGATTTACATAATTTTATATCATGGTATTTAATATATTAACTTATATTGATTTTCAAGTGAAAACTTTCAGTGTATATACGTCATAAAATCAATAAATTACTACATGAACTAAAAAACAAATAAATGATAAACATCAAAATAAAGTAAATAAACAATCAATATATTATAGAGCTTTAAAATAAAAAAATATAAAAAAAAGGTTTCTATGTTACATCTGTAATTTGTTCATAATATAAAAACACACAAGAACAAAGCAACAATAGGGAAAAAAAAGTTTGATGATCGCTTTAGAGTAATTTCAAACTTCTAATCACAGTGGTATATCAAATTTAGCAATGTATAAGTGTAAGTGTGTACAGAAATGTAAGGTTATAAATTAAAATGATCATACCAAACTTCATTTAGACCATTTTTATTCCTTTGAAACATCTTATCCTATAGCCTTAATAGTTGTAGTTAACAAAAAAAAAAGTTTATAATCCTAATGGATGCTAAAAAAACCAACAAGAAAGACATATAGCTAGGATTTAATGGGTTATTTTTTACAGTTAAGTGGTAATTTAAATAGTTTAATTATATTTATGTTACTCTTATGTAACATCAAAAACGAGGGTACATAAAACTCACTTTTTTGTCATGGCTTCAGCAACATCATCATCCACAGATTCCATGCATTTGATAATACTATGAGGATCCGCAGGAGGATTGTACATTTTCTCATAGAGGACCTTCTCCTGAAGGTGGCAATAAGCAGTGGAGATATGCAGGAACAGCTAAGAAACATAACACATAATATTACATTTAAAACACAAGGAATCTTGTAATGTGTGAAGCAAATATTTTGTATCCTTTTTAGCTTCTAAAAATAATGTTAATAAAGCCCAAATGTTTAAAATGAATACATTAATAACGTTGTATAACTTAGTTTATTATATTATATCATTATATCACTTATTTTAAATGTTTTGTTTAAACAAAACACAATTTAAAATAGCTGGTCTCTTTATACGGTAGTCAGAGCTCCCGGCTACTGACTTAGAGGAGCTGAGCTTGATTCCCAGCTGGTAACGAGGGGATTTTTCTGGAAAAGGTAATAGTTCACATGGTCAACAGGGTATAGTTAATTAGGATTAATTTAAGTTAAGACCTTCTACTGATTACACACCCTCATACTAAATATCACCATCACCTCATCTCATCGGGACATAGAAAGAACCTTAGCATCTTCAGTTAGGCTTTAAATCATACAGTGTAGTCTCACACTTTCTCCGATTTTTAAAAGCTTGATAAACATTTGACGTCAAGATGTCTTCCATCATTTAAGATCGGAAATTTAAATTTTGATAAATCGACATTTTCAGGGTCATAGATAAGAAGAAGTTGTGTATGTAACAAACCCTAGCAATAATTTAAGAAATGCCCAGCCATTTTAAAGGATCTTCGTATGAAATCACTCACAGTTTTATCTAATTAAACTTGCCGTTTGATTCATTTGGATCTTGTTCTTTGTTAGTTATGACTTTATCAATCACTCCTGTTACTGAATCACAGCTCCTCGACTCTGGAGATATACATGAGGAAGAAGCCACAGAGAAATCTTTGGCCTGTAGAATCATGTAATCATATCTTTTAGATTCTGTTAAATAATTATCATCAGCTTCATGGCTCTGATGGTTGCCCAATTCTCTTTCCGTTGAATTAGGTTGATCAGCTCTGTCATGATCTATATAAGAACCACTTGCATTTTTTTTCTTTCAGATTCATCTTCAAGGAACATGTTTTCCTCTTTGTTTGTGTGCAAACAATCGCTAGCCCTTCCAGATAAAGATGTGATATTTTTTTATCTGTCTCTTTTCATATTTCTAAATGCACTACCAGTTGGTTTTTAAGTTAAATTTTCTTCATACAGTTTTATTACAGTTTACACACTGCTCAACCCTGTACACTGAACTGATTGTATGCCCAAACTCGCGAACTGCATGAATGATTCAGTGAATTGTGTGCAGGGTTTTTATTCCATGACGCGAGATCTAGAAATTACATTTCATGTGACCCCAAGTACTTGGAAGCGTCCTGAGTGATGGCGAGGCGTGAAGAAAGGGCGAAAAATTCCCATGCCTTTGTGCCACAATATGAGGGCGTAAAGCTTATCACTCGTTTGATATCACCGCAACAGTGGTGGTATGTCACTATGTACATAATTATGCCCCATGCGGAAAAAAGGCCAGATCTAGCCCAGAACTGGAATTGGCCAGATTTGCCACATATTTGGCTCAGATCTGGACCAGTTCTGGCCAGATATGATTTTTTCTACATGGGATGTAATACACTCCATAGTCTCCAGCAGTCTACCTTCATACCGCCATGCCGTTTTTCCTACCACTATGCTCCCAGCTCTTTTGTAAACACACAAACTTACACAAACAACAGCTGGAGACTGTTTTTCCAGGATCCCCCCCCCCCCNCCCCCCCCCCACCTGGGACTGCTCATCCGGTGGGGGGCAGTTTCACCAACCTCTGGGTGCGCCTCTGCAATTATGTGTGTTCTCTCAATTTCTAGATGTTTAAATTTAAAATTAATTTGGATTAAAAGTATTTTAAAAATTAAATACTATTTTTTTCTCTAAATATATCATTTTCACAATTGAAAAACATTAACTTGGATGAATTAAGTTTTTACATCCAAGAATTCTAAGTAGGGCAGGCAGTGAGATCAGAAACACAAATGTTAATATCACTATGGAATACCGTACAAGTAATAAAGTTTCGACTTTAAACATTCGTAATATTGGGAAAATAAAGTAAAACATTTTGAACTAGACAATCAGAAAGAAGTACTACCCTGCTAGGACTAAACTTTTGTCAGCCATATTAATTTATTAGGCAATTAAAATGTGTGAAAACGGAACAAGATTATGCGAGTAATATAATTGCTGTGTGGCAGGAGACATCTATCAAATTAATTAATAACTAGCATAATAGAATTATCATAGCAGTCAACTACTAAACTTATTTCACAATATGCCACTGAATGTTAACACTGTATTTTATTGGTTCTTGCTTTTCTTTAGCTGAATGATTACATTTTGTAAATTCATAGAAGATATTGAGTTTATAACAAGACTGTAAGAGTTAGAGCTTTATGGTTCTTAATAAATTATTTTTAAGGATTTAAAATATTCAACCTTTAATATGGAATATTTCAGCCACAGATATACCATATAATTTATTGAGAAAAAAGGTATTTATGCCATTAAATATCTAGTAGATTATTGAACCCTGTTTTAGAGTAAAAATTGGGGGACTTATTTGAAATTAGTCCTATTACCAAATCCTTTACAGATGTTGTCAATGTAGGCCTATATTAAATAAATTATCATAATTGATTATCAAACTGCAAAGAAAATGAAGGCATTACCTCATTTACCAGAAATCAAAGGAACTTGGAGGAAATGAAAACAAAGTTGTGCGAACGATAGGAATAGAAAACCCCAAAGGTCAGACGGCAACGGATCATAAAGAGGTTCTTAATATTTGGGAAAGATACATAGAAAAAATGTAAGACAAAGAAAAGCGACCAGGGAACCTAGAGATTGAGCCAGAAGGAAGACATATAAGGAAGACGTAAAAGAAGCCAGCATTTTAAAAAGTGAAGTAGAGAGAGCCATAAAGTATATACTAAGAAGGAAAGCTGCTGGAGAAGACGACATACCAGCTGATCTTCTGAAAGAACTGGGAAACAACAAATCAATGGCTCTGACAATATTTATAAACAGGATCTACAAAATATGAGAAAGGCCAAAGGACTTTCTAGTTGTAACCATGGTGGCTATAAAGAAGAAACAAGCCGATAAATGCAGTGACCATAATATCATCAGGCTCATCTCTCATTTGGGGAAGATCGTAGAAAAAATACTCAACATACGAATGGAACAGAAAATAGAAAGTGTGATGGAAAAATATACATTTGGATTCATAAAAGGAATATGAGATGCCATCGGGATACTGAGAATAATTTCAGAGAGAGTGCTGGAAGTTAAAGAAGAGGTCTACATTGGTTTCTTTGACTGGCAAAAGGCGTTTGATAAAGCGAAATGGAAGAGACTGATGGAAATACTCAAGAAGATCGACATCAACTGAAGGGACAGAAGGCTGATTGCAAACCTGTACCTGAGACAGTAAGTGAAGATGAGGCTGAATGATGAGACTAACATCATAGAGATAGGAAGATGAGTGAGACAGGGATATTGTTTGTCTGCCTGTATGTTCAACTTGAATGGAGAGTGGTTGACCAGGGAATACCTAGAGGAACATGAGAATTTCAGGATAGAAGGACGTGTCATCAACACAATAAAATACAAATATGATCTAGCACTGCCAGCCCAAAATAAAGAATAGTTACAGGAAATGATGGACCAACTTTTGGAGATAGGAAGAAAATGGTATGGTGATTAATATTGAGAAGTCAAAGTGATGATGATTTCAAAAAAGGAAGAGCCATTGAAAATCAAAATTGTAAACCAGGAGTTGTAGAACATAAAGCAGTTCAAGTACCTGGGAAGTTTGCTAACCAGGGAGTCGAACCGGAACTGATAACCAAAAGTAACATTTATTTTTAAGGAACAGGAATCAAAACCAGAACCCTAAAAAACTATTCTGAAGAACCGGAAATGAAATTGAAACCGTTAAATAATTTTAGGTTCATAAAGGTTCCTAAATTTACAGAATTGTATATAATTTTGACATGTTTCATACTTTTTTTTTATAATCTTAGTTTGATTTTGAAATGTTGTGTTCCCCCTTTCTTAGTAAGTTCTGAAAGTACTTGATATATTTCAGTTTACTATTTTGTTTGAAACCTCTTTTTTAAGGTGATTAGAAAAGAGTTAAAGAACCCTTAGCAACACACACTAATGAGTTTAGAATCCGGAGGAGTGTATCGACTGTCACATTGTTCTCTGTTTTTTCACTCTAATGTTTAAGCTTTAAGAATATGTATTTAGCTTTTATAGACAACAGATAATACCACATTCCTCAGAAGTTGAAATACAGAAATTAAGAAATCATCTCTTTAGGACAAGCAGTCTAAGCCTATTGTACTTAGTACTTCCTGGAAGTGAAAACTGATAACCTGGTGGTTGGTTGAATAGCTTATATTAGAGGTAAAAGGGAAATGGAGGAGGGACAGAATGCAAACTTTAAATTATTTCACTCTTGTTTGAATTAGAAAGTAACTTAGTAAATGTGTTCTTTGTCTACAGTGTGGAGGTGATTATATTTGTTTGTTAGTAAGTGGTTTAAATAATATTATTGATGGGGTGCGTTAAATAAAACACAGTTCGGAAGTTTTCTGACTAGGAGATTGATGGTGACAGACAAAGATGCAAATTAAAAGGATGCACAATTGTTATTAAGGTATGTTATAATATTTTTTTAATCTAGCAATACTTTTGATCCAGGGTGTTATTTCCAAAGTGGTTCTCCACTATCCTTCCATGAAAATGTGGATACACTTCCTCTAAATATAAAAATATAACCTTTCTCATTCATTAAAAACACATTTTCAAAATCAATACATTAACATAGCCCGAAAGACGCTGTGCTAAAAAATAATTGAACTGGAACCAGAACCCAAACACTATCAGGAACCAAAAAGAACGGAACCTTTACTGTGCTATAAAATGTTTGTTTAGAGAACCGGAACCAGAACCTATAAAAAGTTCAGTTCGACTCCCTGCTGCTAACAAAGAATGTCTATTGCACCAAGGAAATTATGTCAAGTATTGTTGTGGCCAAGAAAGCTTTCAACAAGAAGAGGTTACTGCTGACCAGCAAGCTGAGTTTGGAACTGTCAAAGAAACTGATGAAATGCTAAATATGGAGCATCGCACTGTATGTAGCAGAAACCTGGACTCTTAGGATAATGTAAAATTAACATTTGGGGAGCTTTTAAATGTGGTACTTGAGAAGATATGGCAGGCAGACAGGATGACAAATGAAGATGTCCTAAGAAGAGTGGGTGAGAAGACCATTTTGGATGTGATTCTTCAGAACAAAGATAATTGGATCGGACACATCCTTAGGATATGAACTGTCATCTACACGACGTCAAGGAAGGAGAGGTTGAGGGAAAGAAGAGCTTAGAAAGAAGGAGGATTCAAATATTGGATGACTTGAAGGAAAGAAGAAAATGTTAAGAGCGCAAGGAGGAGGCAGAGGACAGGGTGCATTGGCGATCTAAGTTCATTGACAAAAGGAATGGACCTGTCATAAGACAGAACACATAATATTAATATTATATAGTCAAAATAGTTAGTTAAAATGCCACTCCTCTTAGTTTTTTATGAAACTAAGAGAAACATTAGAAGTGCTAATTCTTTAGTTATTATCTACACATTTTGAAAACCAACATAAGCCCATTTCACAAAAAAAAAATATATATATATATATATATACATTACATACATTACATGATATATCTTGGAGAAATTTGTTTGTTTATGGATAGAATTATAGGTAAACATTTATGCGCACAAATAGGCTTGATTTAATCGAGATCCTTGTAGTCCTACCCTTTTCTTGATAAGTAATATAAAGATACATGAAGAGTGTTACCTCCAGCTTGTGCATCTCCTTGGCCAGTTCCAGCATCTGACGTGTCCCACGTGTGTTGAGCATCACTGCTCTTTTGAGAGGCTCATCAAACCTGATGGTTGCAGCCCCGTGATACACAATAGATACATCTCTACACAAGAGTTCTTTGTCAGCTAATGATAGGCCGAGATCTGGTGAGATTAGCACATCCCCAGCAACCCCCACCACCTTCCGGGACAACACTCCGTCTTGCTCGGACTTGAGTCGATCAAAAAGCTGCACAGAACATGACCATTGCAACATTAACAACTGTTTTCTTAAAATTTCAAATGACAGCCATCCGTGTATTAAAAACTGATTAATATAAAAACTAATAAGAGAAAACTTTTGATAAAAACCTACTAAGGAATGACTACTAAAACTATATTACTGTAAAAAAACGTAAATGCTAAAAGAGAATCCGTTAAGGTTTCAACCTCCTCCAAGGTTTTATCAATTAGAAGTTGAACACCTTTCAGGAGTAGAAAGACCTTTTGATCTAAGGATATACTCCAGAGAAGAAAAATCCTTTGCGATCTACTATGGAACCATATTTATAGGCTACTGTTTGTTTCAGTGGTAAAAAAAAATATCCCATTTTGTGTTTTAATAGTTAAATTATATTGCATATAAAAATTTATAATCCTTTCACACACTGAAACTGAGTTTTTCATCAAAACACATAATATAATATCAGTGGTTGTCAATCATTTCTCATCAGGGGCTACAATTATATTTTTTCTCGTGGACCAGACCTGAGGATGTGAAACCTTTATTTGATAAATGTACTAAAAACGAAAACTAAGTACCTCATACAATTATAAAAAAAAATATTTTAGTACCTATCTATAAAAGTTAATATATAAATTATAAATTAACCTTAAGTTATCAAGAAACTAATGGGTTATGGTGTACAACAGTTTTGTTGGGTGATACACATATATATATATGTATATATATACATATATATATACATATATATATATTTATTTTATGTTTTTATTTTTTCAGTTTAATCATTTACCTCAGGCCGCATTTGCCCCACCGGCCACTTAATGAGAACCACTGATATATAATTTCCCTGAAAATGGTATTTTCTCATTAAACACTTGACTATGAAGTTGATGCATGATATGCTGCATAATCTTAGAAAAGTTTGTTGAGTGAGAGTTATAATTACTCATTCATAAACGAAGGCAGGATTGTAAACAGCCATCAGACAGTTTCAATATTTAGATTGTCTGATGTTGATTTGGGAAGAATATGAAAATCCTTTCATTTTCGTTCTCTCGATCGGTTTTTAAATCAATCGACCAGGCAGTTGACCAAACTAGCGGCCGTGATTGACAGTTAGATCGAGATTGACTGTTTGGCCAGTGGCCACCTCTGCTTTAGATCAATCGGTAATCTGACACCTTAGCTCAGTTGGTAACATGTCTGCATACTGAGTTAATGGTCCCGGGTCGATTCCCGGCATGACCAAAAAATGTATCATCGGTGAAATATGGGTTTACCCTTTTTCAATGATAAATAATGGCTGGGGACTGGATAATGTGCTTGTCCTAATCTTAAGTTATATTATAAGGCATATGAAGCTGTGGCAGGCCTAACCAGCCTGTAGTGAAAAATATATGGCTTGAATAAAAAACTTACCTAGGCCACAGGCTGCAAACAGTACTAGATGTAAGTAAGATCAATCGGTAATGCCAACTAAATGTAAGGTCCTGGATTCCATTCCAAAAATTTCCGATAAATGTATCAGCGGCAAAATTTGAGTTTCCCATTTCACAGTGATGAGTTAATGGGCGGAGTCTAGATGTTGTGTCTTTTCTATATTTAACTTTGTTTATAAGTCATGTGCTGATATAATCAGTCGGTTCAGAAAGTGTACATTAATATTTTAAAAAAAATGGAAATGTGAGGACCTAAGTGAATATAAAGATTTAAACAATAAAGGAGTCCTATTTTTGGGAGAAAAAAAACACAGACAAAAATAGGCATTTATATTGGAATTACTACTGCCATAGCATCAGGAATATACACTAATTTAGAAGAATAAAGTGATTTCTTGATCTTATGATAAGGTTGTTAACAATTTTACTGTTGCCGTTCCATTTTATTATATATTATACAACTATAAAGCCACATGGCTGACTCAATTATATTAATGTTTACCCACTTCCAGAAGAGCTAGAAATTTGAAATTTGGCAAACTTCTAGCATCTAGCCTGTAACTGACAAGACAATTCCGAAAAGTTAAAAATTTTAATATTCAGCCCAAGGAAAAAAAAATCAAAATGGGAGAGCAACTTTAATGTCGGTCCGGACCTTTCTTTGGAGGGTTCTTGTGGCTAAACGGTAAGACCTATCAAAGAAACTGCTCTGGAATTACATTAGTTTACACCCACTTGACAAGAAAACTCACCGGGGGTTAACATTGTACTAGATATAGACTATTTAATTTCAACTTTTTAAAATAATGTTTATGTTTTTTCTTCCACTATTACGCCCAAAATATTTTTTCAAAAATTTGATGTTTCTCTTTTCAAAAAGATTGTTTCTTTGCCTTTTTCCTGAATATTTTATAATTTATTTAAAAAAGGGGGGGTTTAAATTAATAATTTGACCAAGGGTCGTATTTAAAAAACTATATTTATTAATTAAAAATAAACTTAAGAAAATATGTAAACAATTATTATTTCACCCTCTCCATAATTGAATATCCTTTCACCTGAACAGTTTTCTGAACCAGCACATCAAGTGTTGTATTTTTTAAAAGAGAATATCATTGTTTTTAAATTTGAGTCTACCGGCCAGTTGCTGTGTGTGTCTCTTGAAGTCATTTCCTCCACCGCTCAACGACCCGTTAGCTCCTCTTGCAGTCCCATGAGGGTTTGTTGTAACTCCCAAATTGGTTTTCAAATAGACATTCTTCAATGAAAATAGTTCTAATGTTTTTGTTTGGTTTTTGCTCTAAAAATGCAATACATTGTAAGTAGTATTATTTTATATATTTAGTTCATGTGTGAATAGTTTTTTTTTTATTTTGTGTAGATTATTTGTGATAGTTTCAAACAAATTTACCAAGTTTCACTAAGAAAACTAGTTTGAGACTTGTGTGCTGGGGGTCTGGGGTTCAATCCTTGGTCCAGGCACAGATTTATCTGATTGCCAAACCCTTCCTTCACCTCTGACAAGACGTGAATGTGAGGAATGCCAGGCCTCCCTCGTGGTTCGGATCACACGTTAAACTGTAGGTCCTTCATTTCATCTCACAATCACCCTACCATTACACATTAGCATAAGCGCGTATAACTCGAATGGGAAGTAAGACGCGTTAATAATAATAATAATAATAATAATAATTTAAATAAAACTGTGTCCATGGGGAACAAAAAACCATCACCTTCTAAAGTGAAGAAAATAATGTTTTGGGGTAGAAACTTGAAACAAAACTCCAAACAAACAAATGAAATAGCTATTCCTCAGTAAGTGTTAGAATTTAAATTCGATCTATATCAAGTATGAAACCGGTATTTATTGCGTGGGTAAGGAACGGGTCCAACTACTAGTTTTATATATTTGTTGTATTTAACGTGCGCTTTCTGAACCAACTGATTATATAAGCACACGAGAATTTCTATGAGTGGGATCGATGGGCCTAACAACTTTGCCGGAAAAGGTATTTTCACAAACCTTACAGGGTTATCTTACATACCACAATAGACAGGGGACCGATGGCTTTACTTTCCCTCCAAAAGAAGTTATGCTATGAATTGTTATCACTCGAAAGAAATATTTTGACCCCGGTGAGGTTTTAACCCACGAACACCGGGTCTTGAGGCGAGCACTTTACTCTAAGACCAATGAAGTCAACAAAACTGCTAGCATTATTATATGATTGAATGCTAAAGTATAAAGATAGCGCCACAAACACAAAACCAAATATTGTTTGAAAATAGGAATAACAATCTCAACTAAAATCATTTATGGTTCACTAGCTAGCACGTAAACTAAATGCAAGACTCGTTTAGTCTAGCCTACTGGCAACGGGGAGATCGGGGTTCAATTCGCAGCCGGTCATTCTCGAGGTATTTTTATCTATATGTTATAATTTTATTTCTGAATGCAAGTACAGGTACATTTCACCTACATTCTACCTTCATCACCCCTACCCTATTAGCGGGAGTAAATGTGTATAGCCCGAACGGCTAGTAGACAATGAGATAAAAATAAAGTCGAAGAACGTCGAGCTGTGCTCATTATAGGAGCCGGGGAAAACCTTACTAAAATGCCAAATAGCTATTTGTGCTAACGTGTACTGTTTGTTTTAATCTGCATATTGTTCTTCTCATTTCTAAAAAAGTAACTTTACATGAATCACCACATTGAGGAGCTTTGAGCGGAAAATCACCATTCCTCTTTTGTTTGGAAACTATGTCAAATAAATAATGTCAATAGATATATTGTGATTGTTTATTTCTAAGACATTCTTAAATATTTTATTTTAAAAACTATAAGCTCATTAGGTAAATAAATATATTTATGTTGATTTAAAAAAGTAAACTAAAGATTAGGGCTAATGTTAAAGGGGATTTAATTAGTGAAGAACATTTTTTAAATAATCGCTGTTTCCATAAGCTACGGGATTTTTTTAAATGGCATATTGACTTAGTGTTAACATTTAAGACTTATTCCCCTTTTTAATTTATTGTTTTGCAAACTTGTGTGCATTTTTATGTATTTGAAATATCAATTTTGTGTTGACAACTACAAATATGTTTATGTTAAATTATTTTTTTGTTTTGACAAATGCTGTGCATCTTTATTAATTTATTTTAAACAAATATTATTTAAGCAAAGGTTTTTTTTGCCACTACATGAACGTCATTGTTCAATGCTCGTATTATTTAACTGACCATAAGATAATAACTGTTCAGATAGCTAGACATTCTTTTGTGACTAAATATTATATTGTGTTTACTGGGGAGGGGGCTAGAGAAGAGACTTATTTCAAATACCGTAAAATGGGGTGAATAGAAACACTTTCATACATAAATGGTTCTATACCAGTCAGTGAAAAAATGCTATTAATATTCCAGATATCTTAAAATCTGGGTCTTGGTCTACCCTTTACTTTCCATGTCTAGTTACTTTATCAAAAATATGGATCTAAGCTTATTTTTAAAAAAACCTCTATGTTTCTATTCACCTGCCATTGTGGTGAATAGAAACATCCAATAAGATAAGATGGTTTATTTTATTCTCCTTTCAAAAAGGTGATTGGAAAGAGCAAGTATGTGTACATATATTTTATGGATGTAAAAACTGACTCAAAAACCAATTTTTACCTTATAAACAAAAATATTTATAGAAAAAACTATGTATAGGAATATAAACTCAAATAAATCTTATCAAATATCAATGTCAAACTTCTTTAGGCCTCTTCTGTATTCCTTAGGTGGATTAAGTTTTCCGCCAACTTGACTGTAGTCAAATTCACTTATGTCTGGAACATCTGGCAGTCCATAAATAAGTCCTGGGAATTCTCTCGAACTTCTGTGACGATAAAATTCACCCTCAAAATTTCCATTTTCTGTGAGTGCTCTCACTTTTCCTATATATGGTTTTTTGATTGAAGATGAACTTCCAGCATTACTTGTGTAAAGAGTAAAATTGACTAATAGCCAATCCCCTTCCTGTATGTCTTCTTTCTTTACCAGAAAAGGGTACAATGTTGTGATGACTTCTGAAGTCGGTTTTGCAGCTATTCCAGAGACTCCTGATTGATGTGTGGCCACGCGCTTGATCTGGCTTATAGCTGCAGTCTCTTCTTCACTGGAGTCGTTATCAGAAGCATTACTCTCGGCAGGTGGATCTGAATCTGAATCTTGCAGACTCATTTCATCTGAAGACTTTGAAGAATCTGATTCATGTGCAGCAACACTTTTCCCAGGAAGAACATTGATTTTTGTTCTCTTTTTTCGGGTGGATGCACCTGCTCCTTCATATCTCATATTTTTCAGAAGTTCAATAAAACTCGTATCTATCGCTGTGCTATCATTTTTCTCCCTAAAAGTATCAAGAGGCGTAGGAAGCATTTGTAACACTGGTTCTCTATCCAAAGGCACAATGCCACATTTTTTGAAGCCTGCTTGGACATTGCTTGGCCCCTGTTCAGTGATGCTCTCCATTAGTTGATTAAGAAGCCGAGGGAATCTATCTTTTGGCAAAGTCGCCTCATTTCTGCCTGGTCCAATCTTCCATTGCGTGAGAATTTTTCGCCATTTGATCTTCAATGGTCTAAAAAAAGCTACGTCAAGAGGCTGCGTAATATGAGTCGAGTTGGCAGGAAGAAAGATCAAATGGATGTCATTTTCAGAACACATTCTGATAACCTCCAGCGTCAAATGCGAGGCGAGATTATCCCCAATCAATATCTTCTTTCCTGTTTGCTTCTTCAAGTAAGGGATGGCTACTGTCGTAATCCAGTCCTCGAAACAAAAGCTGTCAAACCATCCCGATTTTGTACGATTATACCTGGTATATTTAGGCCCATTTTCAGACCATGAGTTGTACATGTGTTGAGCCTTATATACTACATATGGAGGTAATATTGTACCATCCGCTGCAGCGCTAAACATTACAGAGGTAGATGCCTTTGTGCTATTCATCAGCCTCTCGGGATATTTGCAGCCTCGTCTGGTAATAACCTTCTTTTTGCCAGGGTCATCACACAAATTTGTCTCGTCAAAATTCACGATGTTTTGAGGTGGCACACCCTGAAGCTCTTCTTGCAACCTGTTAAAATAATCATTGATGATTTCGTGCGAGACAGCAGCCCGATTTCTCTTAATGTTTTGGCACATTCTATAAGATAAATCTTGTCTGTGACGTTTTAAAAATGAATAGATAAATTCTTTTCCTGGTAAGTTGTTTTTAAATCTCAAAACTTGTTTTCCTTTTCTGTCTAAAAACTCCTTTACAATCATTCTTAGTGTTAACATGTCTACAGGATAGCCCCATTCTGCACAAGTTTTCAATCTATCTACAAGAATTTGCTCTTCACTTTTAGACAACGAAGTCTGTCCTCCCTGAGCTTTCATGGTATCTCCCTTTTTCAAGTGGCGATATATAACCGAATAGTTTATTCCATACTTTTCTGCAGCTTTTCTTAATGTTAGCACATTATTTTTAACATCCTCAACTGCTTTCTTCAATTTTGCCGGATCATGTTTTTTGTAAGGCTTCTGGGTTTTAGATTTATACTCTCTTGGCATCTTGACTACCTGCAACAATCATAATTACCCATAGGTACTGAAAGAATTATAGATATTGGCTTTATAACTTGATAGATTTGTCTTTGAATAAATAAATTAATAAATGGGGTGAATAGAAACAATGTTTACTCATGTTTCTATTCACCCCACAACCTAAAAAATTATAGTCTCTATTACAAACACCAGAACTACGGGAAAACCTTAAACTTGAGCGAAAAATCCAACTAGATGTATTAAAACAATGAATAGTTAAACTTACTTATGAGTACTGTGAAATCTCTTCCAAATTGAAATCTGTACATGCAAAGTTTTTTTCTATGGGTGAATGAACAGAAAAAGGCGCCTCAATACTATTAATCAGCTGTTGGACCAAAACAATGTTACCAGCCTAAAAACAAGTCATTTCCCTTACAATAACCATAAGCAACCCTAGATTAAAAAAAAAAATAGATTGTAGTTTTAATAGTAGATTTTTAATATTACTTTTATTTTTTTCTGAAGTTTTGTTTCTATTCACCATGCTGTTTCTTTTCACCCCATTTTACGGTAATGGTTTAGGGTGAAATCATCTCACATGTATAATTTACTAGCAGGCTGATCCAATCTTTGCACTATATCAAACTATTCAAATTAGGATGTTCAACATCCGGCTGGTAGCATTTATATAATTCCTCCTTGCACAATACCAAGCTAACTATGGCAATCATAATTTGGAATTTCCGCTCAGCTTTCACTCATAAATTTGAAATTTTAACACTTATCTATTTCTCTGGAGTGGTCCCCCTACCTTATTCCCAAATTTCAATTTTTTACCTAAGTTAAAGCGTCTTTCTTATTTTAACCTTCTCCCCCAAGTCCTGGAGACAAATTTTGAAATTCCTAAATTCGTAAATTTTCCTCGTTAAATGAAGTGGTCCTTCTGAAGATCTTCAAAATTTCAAAATTGTTTCTTCTTATCTCAAAGGGGCTTAGATTTTTCTGAACACACACCTAATCTCACTTTTGTTTATTATATATTACTAGCATGAAGTACATCTTTGTTCGGGAGAATAGTTTAGGGTAGCTAAAAAGATTAAAAATGGTAAAAATCAAATCAAAATAATTTTTAAAGGTTATGTAATCAGTTTTAAAAAAAGGTCTAAGTGTATAAAATAGGTGCTTAGGGAAAAGTGATGGACAGACAAACGGCATTACAAAACCATGTTTTTGGTTTCAGGGGGGCATGAAACTTCGACATTTATCAAAATCTCGAGTTAGATTTTTTTGATAATCACAATAATACTAGATATAGATAGTTCCTTGTATTTATTTTGTTGTTTTTAACAGAAAATAAAGTAGTTTTAATTCAATATTTATCTGGCTTTGGCATTGCATACAAAACATCGAATCTAGTATGAATTTGTTTTTTTCAATAGGAAATTCAGGGGATATTTTAATGTGAAATATAAAGCGTAAACCTGGTTTTTAAAGAAAGCTTATGCACTCGACACATCTTTAATGCTCTTTATTTTAACAATCACATAACTAATATATTTATTAAAATAGTTTTGAGTCTTGGGAGAGACCAATTCCCAGTTTTCCCTCTCTTGGGTGTGCCACTGACACACACACACATATATATATATATAATACCCATGGAAGAACAAGCAGATACATTCTGCATTAGTCTATTTTTAGTGGTATAGCTTCAATTTGAGTAAACACTTAAATTTTCTATATTAATAGGCTGTTATTTATAAATCATCAGAACTATATTATAGCTACTAAAATAACTGAATATTTAGTTTTTGCTTGGAAATATTTTTGACAGTGATTTTATTGTGATAAATTTATGGAAAATTATCACTTTATAAACATTTTCACGTAAATTAAAATGAATAGTACGAATCTTACATACTTTCTTATTTAGTAACTAACCAAGAGTTGGTTTACTTTCATTGTGTATTACAATTAGGAATAAAATTTTCATAATTTGTCGTCAGTAACCCATAAGGGAATGTCTGTGCGGTGCACTGTACCATTTATTTATTCAAACTTCTAAACACTTTAAGCAAGATTGATCCTGCTAATAATAAGTATGGTGTTGCGAGTAAAGACATGCCTACTTTGATGAGTTTTGTTTAACTATTTATACTAATTTTATAAAGTCGAAAATGATCGAACTCGATTGAGTATATACATTAATTTGGACACCCTTCGTTTATAAATTGTGGGCAGGAGGAAGATCACAAACCAAACATTTTTGTGTGTTCAAGTATCACACACACAAGTACGATTCTAGTGTTTTTTTTAAATTGTATAACTTTGTCGGAATTCAAACCATTCTATTCTCATTAAATAGCTTTTAGCTCAGGCTTGAAAAAAAAGGGCTATTTAAAAAAGAAGTTGGGCTATATTAGGTTCTATTGGGTTTGTTGTGGTGTGATTAAATATTTAGCACCGCGTCTTACTACCCGTTCGGGTTATACGCTTTAAGTACTAGCTACTCTATTGGATTAGGAATTGGGAAGGTTGAATTAGAGGAAGTGGACCCGCATTTGCGTTAAGTGAGAGTGGAAAACCATTTAGGAAAAACCACTCCCAGTTCACCCGACCAAGATTCGAACCTCGATCTCCCCATCCTCAGAAGTTGAACTCAACACGACAAGCGCGTTAGCCAACTACGCCACTGAGGCGGGTGTGGTGAGATTAAAGATATTATGTATGTTATCTGATTTAACCAATCATTCTAACATATTAATTAGTGCCTAGACAGTTACTTCACAAAGAAAATAACGTCTAGGCCTAACAATAATATTATATTAATCAATTTTTCTTAAGGAATTACAAACAATAGACATTGGTTAACAAAATTTAAAATAAAACTTCTATGCAATCATGTTAGTAAATTCTGGTTCTTAGAAAATAATGTTTTAAATTTAAATTGTATGTGTATTCTTTAAAATATTCAATAAAATTAGTTTGATCTAGTCCTGTGTCAATATTTTTAATTCCATTTCCAATCTATCTACTACATTTTTATTTAAAGTAATTAATCATATTTTAAATATTAAAAGGGAAATAGACTAACCACTTTCAAAAATTAATTAGACAATTGCTTTGTATTCAAAATATAATACATTTTTTTAAGTGGGTATTTTTAATAAAGCCCATGTGGTTCTTTTGGGCTGTATAGAAATATAACAACCCTGTCTTAGCTAACTCTATATGCTTTAATTATATGTGATTGTTACGTTTACATTTGTATCTTTATTGTTAACTTATATGTTTGACGTGACTTGATCTAAAATTTATTTAATTTTATTATAACAATACTTTCTAAATTACACTTTTACATAATGTTGTTTGATACTTGTAAACAATAGGAAACCCCGAAAACAACATTACTCAATCATTTAAGGAAATCTTATATTGTTATATTTGATTTCAACATAAGTTAATCACTAACTTCCAATACTTAGTTTAAATATTTTTAAAGATTAGACGCTTTACAAATACTTTTATTTATTAATAAATAAATGTTTAGGTAGTCATTGGTTTTATTTATAGTTCTTTCCCTAACGTCAAAGGACTAGACTTTGTAAATATAATGGGAATTAAACACACATGGAAATGTATTAACTTTTTCACAATTTTTTTGTAAAGTATTGTAAAATGTTACTTATTATAATTTATATTTTTATTGTTTTTAGGTTGAATATACTCTAATTTGGATCGTAAGAAGAGTAAATGAAAGTCATAAACGTTAGTAAAACTACAGTAATTTATTCATAACTCAAGTAATGAGATTTACATCTTTAACTTTTGATAGATATTATAAATAGGCCTACCTTTAAAATAATTTAGTAAAATGCCATCAAAATTGATCACAATTTTTTTTTTATGTATTTATATTTTCTAAACCTGTTCTTCCTACAAGAATTAGAATATACCTTGCCAAATGCAGTGAGGGTGTTTTTCCACTTTATAGATTTCACATTTCATTTTTTTCATCCTCGTCAGAAGAATGTTGGTGCATTTCCTATAAACAATCCTTCTTAATTTTAAATTATTATAAGTAAGATTCTTGTATATAATGTTAATGTAAAAATAAATTGTTTTTATACAAAATAGCTTTAATTTGTTCATTATGAATTATTAATAAAACAATTTAAAAGATTTACCCACATTTTAATTTATCGGACCTTTTATTTTAACGATTAGCTTTCAATTAGAATTAGTTATTGTATTAATTAATGCAGAATGTCAAGATTTTAGGCCTACACCTTAATTAGAAATACAAATCTAATATACGTATATTGATGATTAATAATAAACTATATTATACAATTGTACAAACTGAAAGAAAGTTGAATGAGAACTATTACATCTATGTATCATTTTGAAATAGAAACCCGTGCGTTCCAAACATGAGCCGAGAAAAAAAGGTGAAATCAACCCTCTACTTTCTTTGTCTCAGTATTTTATTGTTTCCCGTGAGTTGGGCAGTGTTGAGGGAATCTATTTTTGTGAAGAATGTATATCTACCTGTCAGTCAGTCAACCCTACAGGTGACAAAATGTCTAGTTGTACACAAGTTGAATTAACCGAGGGGGAAATAGAATTTAAGTACTCTACAAGCACGAAGCGCAAGCGCAGTAGATTTGAAACAAAATAGAATGTGTGGGGGTTCCCCCTTAAGATGAACAAAGTAACTGGACTACTTGAGTCATAAATTCAACAACAAATATCGAGTATTACAAGCGAGATAAAAGATCATAGCAACTGAACTACATTTGTACCGTGTTTCTCTCACACTTTAAATTTAATTGGAAACTCTGCAGTGGGATCGTGAAAAGGAGCTTTATTTTTATTCACAATTTATATGTTTACTTCTCGGCGTCCCCTCAGTGAGGGAATCTTCTTCTTAATAGCTTACCGGATAATTCTAATCATATTTAAATAATATATGACACTCGATGGTCAGCAGGGGCAGACGCTGTCTCTGATTTAAGTTTAAACTATAAAATAACTAAGGAAAATTTAATAAATATTTCTACAAACTAAAATTATAAGCCGATAAGCCAATTGGAGGCAACAAATTTATATAAAAAAAGTTGATGAATATGAAATAGCTTTATTGACAATTCTATGGGACCACCAACTATTACAAAGAATAAATAGTACAAGCAAGTCGTTACAATGATGTAAAATCAAATGTACTACAAGGAACAACCCTTCTCAATTCTCTTTCGGCGTTTATTATGGACATTAGAAACAAATCTGAAGACATTGAGAAAGCTGCAAATTCATTCGCTGAAAATCATAATTTCGGAGAGGGCAGAAAAAAGATGAGAAAATTGCAGTTCGACGAGACATCATCTAATGATACACATTTCGGTGTTAGATAAAATTTTGTTTTAAACATTCACAATGTAATTTGCGATAAATTTATATCTGAAATGAATAATAGAAGTGCAATTTACAGCGAGGTTTTAAATTATTTTCAATCTTTTTTTTTCAATAAGTGATGATTAATCTAATGAATGTATTAAAAACTTAAGTATGGAATATGAAAAATATTTAAATAAAATATTTTAAATATGAACTTCATCACTTCATAAACTATACTCGAGAAGAAAAAGTGTCAGATTCTGGTGAAATGTATACGGTATTAATTGAAGGACTTCGCTCTACATTTTCTAACGTGGAGACAATCTTAAGGTTTTTTTCAACGTTACCAATTTGCAATGCCAGTTGCAAAAGATTGTTTTTGGTGTTGAAACGTGTGAAAAACTATTTACGTAATCCACTACGTCACATGAATTCGAATTATCAGTTATGTATATTAAAAATTGTGTTGATGATTTATCAGAATAAGAATACATTATTAATAAATTTGCAAAAATAAAAGCGAGGTAGGTTCCAATTTAATAAATTTTTATATTCATATTCTAATTAATGTGATTTATTTGGTGTGTGACTTCTATTATTCTGTTACCTGTTTTGTAATATAATATTTTGTACTTACTTTTTTGCTTGTTCATTAATATATTTTTTTTACTTAGTTGAATTTAATTTTTTCTTGAAAATTATATTTCTTCAGATGATGTAGTGTAATTTTTGTTCCCGGGAAGTAAGGAGGGTTAGAGGCCCCTTGAAAACCATTAACACAATTTTAAACTATCTTAGAATGTTATGACCATGTTTTAAAAACATGATTTTCTTTGATTGTTTGTAACTATTTACCTTTATCTCAGAACTGTGTCATTTCGAGCGATACTTAATTGAAAATGAGCTGATTTAACATTTTATTTATTTTTTAGTTATTAAACTTAAAATGTAAGAATGAAACAAATAGCCGAAACTATTGTTAATGCATTTTAGTGAGGAATTCACCTTATAGATATCATATTCTGTAAATTGAAAAATGACACCTGGACACGGGAATCGAACCCGGGACCTTCGGCTTAGTACGCCACTGCTCTTACCACTGAGCTATCCAGGATTCGTCCCGTGCCCATGGTCATTCTTCACTCATAGTTTAAGGCAGAGTCTGAGATAGACGTGGAAGTCGTCAGCTTATAAACATGTGATTATCTAAGATCACAGCCATCAGACAACGCAGCCATCAGCGACTCGGTAGTTGGCGATTTTGCGGCCAATTGACAATTATATATATAATTGTACAGGATTGCATATATTAATGAAACAAATAGCCGAAACTATTGTTAATGCATTTTAGTGAGG
>CABEEJ010002049.1:88139-126033 GCA_901482245.1 Timema douglasi
CCCCCCCCCTCAACACCTCTTTCCTTCGAAACTTCCTAAAGCCTTCAACAACAAAATTGGCAGGTGGTGCCTAGGGGCGCAAAATATGTAATCCGCCACTGTATATACCTAGTTAATTCACTATAACGCTGAACGTATTCACCCTCTTCATCCTAGCGACGTAGTTTATTCGCTGTAAGCTGGGAATAGAGATGAGCAAAGAGTTTTACCCAAAGATTTGGAATCTACACATCCTTTAAGTTGAATACTATGTCACGGATATGTTTAGCTTATCTCTGAAGCTATATTACAACTTATAACGCTGGTTTATAATACTCAGCGAACCTCCTTCGAAATATCTAATTTTTATCATAAGAAGGAAGTTAGGCTTAAGAAATTAGATTTATTAAAGAGAATGTAACTCAATTTTACAAGGATGGAAGAGGGAAACTATTTATTAAAATAACTTGCTTTGGGATCAAACCCTGACCTTCTCGTAACTATTATCAAAGCCTGTTCCTATAATGGAGGCTCACACGTATTTTTCTGGTGATTTGACAGACATGTTATCTATAGACCACAAGAACCGGACAATTAGCCGGCGTGGCCACAGAGATGTCTCTTTCCCAAGTAACAACAGAGAAATGTCAATACGTGTGAACATCGTTTATGTCAAAGACGTTGATAGTTGTGGCTTTCTACATTAGAATGTGGCGAACCTTTCATCGTTCAAATAAGTTTCCAACTGAAAAAGTATCAACCCCACCCGACTTTGTCGTCTTCAATATTGCAAGGTCAATGACACACAGCACTGTTAGGCAAATATTAATAAAACTCACAAGTATCAATCCCTTTCAAAAGCATTCGTAGTCTTATTTCAACCATAAAGCTTTATACGCCATGAGCAGGGTAGATTTTATAGTACATGATTCCGTGAAGAAACATGTAATGAAATAATTAAGGGAACTATCACGATATAAGTGGCAACATATATTACGACATACGCGTCTCATATCTGCACGGTAATTGTACTCAGCCTTGTTTGGTGAAAAGTCTATGCAGCCAGCACACCAACTTGTAGTGGATAAAATAGGGAAATAGGATGAAGAGGGTGAACATTTTCAGGGCTGGAACTTTGACTACATACTAAATCAAAAACCAAGGTGGGCCTAAATATATATTATTTTATTTACTTTTACACATAATACGAGCCAAAAAAACTTAAATCGCGTGAATAGAGGTTTTAAATATTAAAACATATAGTCAATATTTCTCGCTGACAATTATGCTGTTGAATATAGCAGTGACTTGTTTTCTTTTGAAATTTATTACTTAAGGCCATTTGACCATCAAAAGTGTATTGCACAATCGTAACAAGTTTAGGCCTATATATAAGCTATAAATAGTTATTCAATAGTTTCAAATCTTCACAGGTCACAAGGTATAAAGGGCCAAAATTTGCTATTTTATACTTGTAGTTACCATTGTTAAGTAAAAGTAATAAATGTCTGGGGGTGAAATTTATTATACCCAGACAAAGTTAAAGACAAATAATTTGAAATGTACAAGCAGTTTAAAATTGATAAAAATTATATAATATTTAATCACATGGTATAAACAATGTTCTTTTTATACACCGATACCCGCCTCGGTGGCGTAGTTGGCTAACGCGCTTGTCGTGTTGAGCCCGACTGCTGAGGACGGGGAGATCGAGGTTAGAATCTCGGTCGGGTGAACTGAGGGTGGTTTTTCCTAAATGGTTTCCCACTCTACCTCCACGCAAATGCGGGTTCACTTCCTCTAATTCAACCTTCCCAATTCCTAATCCATTAGAGTAATTAGTACTTAAAGCGTATAACCCGAACGGGTAGTAAGACGTGGTGCTAAATATTATTATTGTTATTATTATTATTACCCGATAATTTGTTTTTATTTAATTTTGTAGTACATAATGTCATTATCAAGAATTAACTTGGTTTTGTTAGTCAAACTCAACTCGTTAATTATATTAATATGACCGAGATAGTCTTTAAAAAATTATAGATGATATATCCATTTCATGGTATTTATTATTTTGACTGTAGACTTAGAATGTTGACTGTTGACTGTATTATTTTGATTGTAGAAAAAACACCAAGTAGCAGAACACATAATGTACGCCTGGCAGAGACCAGATCGGATTATCAAACTAATGACTAAGCTTAGAATAACTATGCATTCCCATATTGTAGACATTTAACTAATAAATGCATAATTTAATTGTTTGGAGAATTAATACATAATTTGCACCATTTGCTCTATTTAATTGCACATTTGTACAATTTTTTATTATCAATCAAATTCATTTCCTTAGGCAGTCTGGTAATTCCTGGAAATGATGTTTTTAAAGTGCTTCTCAGAATATTAGTGACCTAGTAAATACATGCAGCCATAAACCCATCTTGAGGCAACACCTTCACAATAGGTAAGTAGGATAATAGTTCCTGGAATGTTTTACCTGAGCAAGGGCCGATTGCAGGTAAATTTCAAAATATCTATTTCTGACATTTCCAATTTTATCAGATATTCGTATTTTATATAAAACAGTATAGTAACTAAAGGTTACTTATTACTGTTTCTCTAACTAGTAAATTTCAACTATTTAAGGGTTTAAGGTTGGGTATTATTTAAGTTTGAGTAATAACCAGATTTCTTGGAAATGCTAAGAGTATTACCAACGTTTGAGTGGTCCTGTTGCGTTACTGGGAAAAACCGTAGAATGTTGAAAGTTTAACAATCCACCAACAATCTTCATCAGTTATCTAATAGTTCCAATGGTGCTCTCATCTTTAGGATGCAGAAAGAAAAATGTGTTTAAGTGCCATTTTAAATCAGTTTGTGAGTAACTGTGATGATTTCACAAACGATGGGTGTCTGTTATTTAGTAAATAATGCGGAGTTCTTGTTGCGTCAACCAAAAAGTTCCAAGTCATGCAGCATCTCCAAACCGGAAAATATGCAACTAATAAAAATCGATAATAAAAAGCGATAGTAACCAATGGCAAGTGCTAATGTCTGATTTTACTGATTTACCAAGGCCTGGACCTAAAAGTTCACAATTAAATTAATAACTTTGTAAGTCTTTTGTGTGCGCTGACATTCCGTTGGCTGAATTAAAGAATGAAGTTCCTTGCCATTTTTTTGGGAGAAGTACACGACATTCCAGACGGACATTAGGGATAAAATATGTTTCCGAGCTATGTGCCTACACATACACACTAAACAAATTGAGAGAAAAAGTAAAAGGATTAACGTATTTGGGTCTTTTGGATGAAACAGTCCTTGGAGGTTTTTCTGTTTCAGTTTGTTTCCAACATAACGAAGAATAATCATTGCTTTGACAGTCACTGCCTTGGAAACAAGCCGCCACCTTGAATCCTAAGGGAAATATTTTTTAGGGTCCACATAAAAAATATACGTCCGTGCCATGTGGCTGGCTTGCTTTTACACAAATGTTCAGTATTTTCCCGATTTTCATCTTGATGGAAAAAACTCCAAATCATCGAGTTAAGTTTTCCCGAAGAGCTACAAAGTTTGAAAAGCAAGAGTCAGTTGCAAAATGTATTCATGTGGCATTGAAAATAAATCTCATAAGTTAAATTTATTCATAATAGTTTAGATTCTTCTACATTGGAAAAGTAAATAATCACAATTCAAAATAATAATGAACAGAACACTATCTGCTTTTGTTGATTAAACAATGTCTTCAGAACCTTCGAGAAGTTGTGCTCCGTGTGAATTAACCTTTTAAGTTCAACATACATATTTGAGGCAGTTAGATCAAGCATGAACTTCCTGACAAACATATATCGATCTCGCATGATGCGTGAATATTTGAGTGATACATTAAGGACTGCAGTTTCATCATACAAACAAAACTTTATAAACCTAGAAAAATAAAAGCAAGGCCCGATTTCACATTAATAATTGTTGTATTTTACATGTTTCTAATGTGTTATATCGGTTTTATAATTATTAATTAATTGTATAATCTTTATAATAAATGTAAATTAATAATGTATGTTTTATTTATTTTATATAGTTTGAAAAAAAGAAGGTACACAAATATTCAAAGCATACCTACTAATATAAACTAAATAGATGAATAAAAAGCAGGATAATTTAGGAATAATGGATGATTACAGGATGTAATGATATAGAACTATACATCTCAATAATTTATTATTCACATCTATATTCAAAATTACAATATTTTAAATGAGAGCGGGCAGTAAGATTTATTTGTGTTAAGTTGTTAAGTTGCAAGTTAAGGCGAAATCCTTCTACGTCTCTGTTTAAAAAGACAACGCAGTTTTGTGCACAGAAACGCACCTGGATGACCACACCTTTTTTCTTTTAGGAAGCTTCGAGAAGGAAATGTCGCTAGATATACCCCTTCGGGGTACGTATCTCTTCACTTTCCTTCCTGACGAGGAGCCGTGTAGGTGGAGTCTATGACATCTTAATCTGTGTTCTAAATCTCACGTGTCGGGAACTATCATGCATCAAGTTGTTAACCCTCTACATATGTTCCCTTACAAAGGACCTGTCCTAAATAAAGAGGGTGGAGTGTGTAATTTTTCAGCGGTGGAAAGTATGACTTACTATTTCAAACGATATTACACAATAATAGTAGCCTATAATATTCCCAGACGAGTCATTCGAGTATTTGAATCGTGTTGTGTATCAGCGTGCTTGGTTTTCTTGGTATCAAAATTATGCTCTCAATTTATCTTCTGTATTGTTGATAAACTGAGATTGTGATGTTATTGTAAATGTCACAATAAACTAAGAGGGGTACAAACGTACATGAGATCAAACATGACCGAAATGATTAAATGGCTTACTACTGTCAAATGATCAACTAACTCGTGGGAGCTCTGCAGTATTTTATGGGTGTGAATTTCAACAGTGTTTTTTTCATTCGAGTGATATAAACTGTATTAAAAAGTTATACCTTTTCAAAATTGTGTGTTATTTATCATGTTGACCACCTCCACTTTCCTTATGAACATATTATGAATCCGCCCCTGCTTGGCCCCACCCATTAAAGCATTAGTGACTATATTTAATACTCGTTAATGTTACGTTAGTTATGTCAATGCGGTCATTAGTGATATGTTAATAATGCCCTTTTTTTTCGTTTCTATAACATTTTTGGATGATCATTTAGTTTTTGACAGTTCTATATATGGGGGGCATTTACAGCCAATATTTGAGAAAGATATAATTCAGAAGGGCAATCAAATTTGTGAAGCGAGAGTGGGAAGAGGCCTTTTAAAGAGGGAAAAACGTTGCAACTATCCAGGATTAGTGTACTGACCTCCCTTTTACCTACAAACCAAAAAATATAGATTATTCGTACACATCAGTGTTGTTGTTAAATAAGATATTTTTCTCTCGGAATTTTGATCACCCATGCCTAAGTTAATATTAATCAGATTAAAACACTATTTTGTTGTTCAGGTAAAGAGTTTTATATGTGTCTCCCAAGTTTGATTAGCTTAGGCCAATTATAAAAAAAAGTATTTTTGTCATCTTTGTCCCAATTAATATTGCTCAACGCGACAATATAATCATAAAACAATGATGCTGTAATGACCATTGATATGTGATTACTTTGGGCAGTTTCATAGTCAAGACTTAGTACGCCTTAAGTGCGCCTGGAAACCAAATTCAATATAACACCTACCTAGACCAGAATGGAATGGACCAGTTTAATATGCGGAACTGGCCCATTACATTAGAATTTAGGTAGGTATCATCTTGTATTTAGTATAGCACCGCACTTAAGATTTGGATGGACGCCTACTATATAAGAACGATAAAGTTGTATAGCCTTTTTCTAAAAAAAAAAACTATACAAAATAACAACATGCGGCGTTTTGTATTCTATTTAAATTGTAAACTTAACATGAACTATATTAATAAAAAAGTTATAATTTAATATTTACTTTGTTACAATAAGACGTAATTTTGATTAAATTAAAATTAGATCAAACATTAAATACAAGAATATAGTTTTGAAGTTGTCATATTGTTATAGAGAATGAGATAATGTTCTATCATACACGATGATTATTTATAATAAAATGATGTAAACAAAATTTGGTATTTTCAAATTAAATCATGTCTAAACTGCTGAAAAAGTTCAGTCGTTTCCTGCCAGATGGGTCTGTTATCCGAATCAACTCTCCCTCTCCTCCCCAACCGCTTGTTGGCATTATCTATCTTTCCATCTTTTTTGTAAGCCCAGCTTCTCCCCCTTCCCTCACCCCATTTATATCCTGTTCAGGTAAAACCCTTGCCTTGATGTTAAATGTATTTCACTTTATTACTATTATTACCTCCAAACCTGAGTTATTGAAAATGTTCCTTGTGGTGTATTTGCATGATATATGTTAAAAGTTTTTTATAGATTAGGTTTGATTCTGTTTAGCTTATTAGCCCAGTCGTTTTAGGTGAACAAAAGGCTAAACATCAAACTAATTGTAAAAGAAATAAAGTAAGGTTTTTTAGACTTGGAATAATATTCTCAACAACATATCAAAAGCCTAGAAAAATCTAAACATGGGAAAGCCACCATCTTGGATTTACTCTCGAAATCTATAAAATGCATATATTGCTCCGATTAACTTCAAATATATAACAAATAGAAAGTTTTTGAACCAGGAACGTTATTTTAAGCCATTTAAAAACATGTTTACCAGTAATAAGCTTGAGAAAGGCATTTTATATGTTTATTGAGGTATTTTTCTTCATCATAAAATATGCAGTTTTTTTTATTTGTTACCGTTCTTAACTTTTATTTTTTGTTTCAAATGCTGATTATTGTGAGCTGATGTAATTATCATCGATGAGAATATAGTTGTGAAATGTGTCCTTAGTGACAAGAACTTAATTGCTGAACAAACAGTGATATTACGAAGCAAAGGAAGTGAGGGAATAAACAAAGCAAGTGAATCAAGAAGAAGTGATATACGAACTCAAGAAGGACAGTCCGTTCATTCGAAATGTACGAAAACATGGGGTAATCCAAACAACATTGAAACATTTAAAACGACAAAACCATCTGCTAGTGCTAGTAATGAAACGGTAGATTTTTCTAGATTTTTGATATGTTGTTAGTGATACTATTCCAAATCTAAAAAACTTTACTTTATTTCTTTTACAATTAGTTTGATGTTTTCAACTAAAATGACTAGACTATATAAATAATTTGCATAAACAGTGATTCTTTGATTAGATAGAACCTGTTTGTATAAAAATGGTTTTGTAAGAAGAGGTGAAAATGCTTACACCTACCTAGGTGGCGTAGTTAGCTAACGTACTATTTTGTGTAGAGCTATACTGTCGGGGACGGGGAGATCGATGTTTGAATCTCGGTCGAGTGAACTGGGGTGTTTTTCAAAAATTCTTTTCCACTCTCCCTCAACGCAAATGTGGGTTCACTTGCTCTAAATTCAACCTTCCCAATCCCAAACCTATAAGCGTAATTAGTACTTAAGTGTATAACCCGAACAGATAGTAAGACGTGGTACTAAATAAATTTAAAAAAAAAAACACTTTTTCTAAATAGCTTTATTCAATAATAAATAATATTAATTATGATAATGATAAGGTTCGTAAACTCTAATAATAATTAAAGTATCTTAGAAATTATAGGTCCACAAACCATAGTGGTAAAGGCAATTTTGTATTTTAGTAATAAAAATAAATGGTACTGTGCACCCCACAGACTTTCTCTCGCTTTTATCTTGAGATAGATATTTACTAAAAACTCCTGAGATTTGTGAAACAAAATAATAGGTCTATCTATACATTGTTGTAGAAACACTACACCAAAAATAATAAATGAAATAATATACACTGTTACTTACTCTATGGCACTAGGAACTAGGAACCCGTTTCCCAAAAAGTGAGAAAAGAGAAACATATTTGTCGACCAAAGAGCATAGGAATCAAATTAATTTTCAAAGGCCTGTATTTAAAGTATATATATTTGTTAAATCTCAGAACTTATTGGTTTTATAAAAATATATTTCAAATAAAAGATTTTTATCTTTAATAGTACTACAACTTGACACTGATAAGTGATTACAGATCTCAAATAGTTGCGGAAAAATTATGAAAATTTCCCATATGTAAGGTACGCTCAGTCATTTTCATGAGAAAATTAAAATTTCCATTTTGTTTATAATGATAAAAAGTGTTTGGATATAAAATTTAATCAAAATCGTTAGAGAGAACTTCGAGAAAATAGATTTATTCTCTTATTGTCTTTCAATAAATTTATGGTTAGATATCTAATTCCAAAAACCCCTTGGGGGGTACCTTATGAGAACCCGAGATACAAAGTTTTAGCCCAATCGGTAAAATGGTTTTGGCTCTAGCCAAAGCCAAGGTACAAACAGACAGACAGCATTGCGGAAACCACTTTTTTTGTGTGTCAGAGGGTCATGAAACATCGACATTTATCAAAATCTCGATTTCAAATTTTTGACGATCATAATATTCTCGCTCCAAGGTGTCACGAGAAAGTAGATATTTGTTTACAAAGCTTAGTTACCCGCAGCGGTGTTCTAGAAGTTGCTAACCGTTGGTTTGATCGCCATTGATGGGGAGGTCGGAGTTCTAATCTCGTCTGCGCGAACTGAAGATGGTTTTCCCGTTAAATGTGTGTATATATATGTATATATGTGTATATATGTATATACATGTATATATATATGTATGTATATATATATGTATATACAACGGTTTTCCACAAATTATATATCACTCTGGTTTTACCATCTTCACTCCACGTGAATGTGGGTTCAATTCCTCTTAGCTACCCTCCTCATTTCTACTCAATCAGATTAAGCTGCCAATAACCTGTGTGCTGAATGAAACAATAAAAATGAAAACGTTAGTTCTAGATGGTTTATAATCATATTATAATAATAAATTAATGATTTTAAATGGAAACGTGGTTTACAGAGTTTTATTTAATTCAGATTTATTTTTGATCTTAGAATACAATGTTCTTGTTTGTATGGTGTTCAGAAAAAGTTAACAGTGGGGCCTATTTGGAAATTAAAGTAAGCGTACAGTGTGTAAATTCTATTTAATTGAAATAACATTTAAAAAATGACCATTTTTCACCAACTTTGGCCATCTTTTTCTGACTCATTACATTTTAAGAATACATTTCAAATTTCTTAACAGCCTATCATCTAGAACAAAGTGTAGGTTTCACTTTGGTTTTTCTATCTTTTGTACAAACAAATTGTGGTGCACTTATTTTAATTCTAACCTCCTTAAACCATGAATTTAAATAGTTTGCACAAGTAGCGACTGTAAAAACTATGGAAATGAAAAAAACAAAAAGGAATGGCTATATGTTTTTAAATATAGTAAAGAAAATATATTTTTTATATATTCCTACAGTAATAGATTAACTGAATAAAAATGTCACAATTGACTGTAAATAATGATTTCCTAAGGTAACTAAGAAAAATTATATTTTGTCCTTTGACTTTGGAAATCATTCAATAAAACACCTAGATTGCAGCTCAAAACTCGGCGTCACTCCTTGGAGAGCATATCGGTGACAGATTGTCTTTTGTTGAGTAACAAGTAACAAAGTTGAAAGGATTAGGGGATTAACTGTGGAATGTACGAATCTTAAGACGAACTCAGTCCGACTATGAATCTGGCACTTAGTTTTTTCATACACTCATTTAATTTGACCATCCAAGCTATCTGCTTTGCTTTTGATGATACGAAAAGGCTCCAAGGAATATTGTTTAAAAGGTGACGTGCCACTACTGTATGTTCCCTCTATATTCCACGACTACGCATATTGTCTCTCATTTGTGTTCAAGAATACAATCTTTTGTACACCTTGTAAATTCAGTCAGTATCAATCAGGCATGGAAATGATCGAGACGTTTAAGGGCAAATTTGTTTTAGTCTATAACAATTAATGCTTTCGATTTAAAAATAGAAATAAATAATTGAGATAGACATGAATGCCAAGGGCGCTATACTCTCGGTGGCCACATTTTCTAAGGTGCTACTCACGTAGTAGACTAGACTTAAGATGACGGGGAGATCGAGGTTCGAATTTCGTTTGGGTGTATCGAGTGTGGTTTTTTCCCCCCAAAATGGCTTTACAGTCTTCCTCCACGTAAATACTGTAAGGGTACACTTCCTCTAGATATAGCCCTTCTAGGCTCTAAAACCATTAGCGTAACTAGTAGGCTACATAAACGTATATGCTGAACGGGTAGTAAGACGCGCTGATAAAAAAGGGCCCGTTGACACGGTGTTAGTTGACTAATGCAAGTACACTAATTTGGCTGCGCGCGCACAGCTTGCACCGTGTAAACAGACACGCAAGCTACTAACATGCAAGTCCACTTGCAACTGAAAAAGTTGGTCCCCTTCCAACTTTACTAATGCAAGTAGACAATTCAAAATGGCGGCAATTAAAAATTGTGTGTGGGGGGACGATACTTATTTGTGGAATTTTATGAAAAGGATGAGTTTTTGTGGAATTTTAAGCACCAGATTTATAAAGATAAGAATTCGAGGGATATTGAACTAGATAATATTTGTAACGTGATATCAGGCGTACATATTCTCAAGAAGTGTCCAAAATAAAATGTTACGTAAATATTGTAAATTTACTTTTTGAGAGATGTTATTTAATATCGGTAAATAATTCATCAAATTATTATTTCCTACCAATGGCATGTGTAATTTTTTTAATATACAATAAAAATAATAAAACATTGTAGTACCGTGATTAGTTCCGGACATAATATTCGTGTTATCGGCAAGTAAGGTATGAATGTCCGGTGATGTTTACAATAAATCACCGGCAAGTTTTCCAATCTACGTATTTGACACTTTAACGAATGTTTATAAGTTTTAATCAATAATGATCAGCCCGTACATACACTTCTAACACTTTGTAGTAATGCTTTGGCAACTTGAGTATATACACAACATATTATTATTGTCTCATAGCAAACCAGATAGTTTATATCTAAACTAATCTACAAATTAATTTAGGCCTGTTATTATTATTTAAAAAAAATATTTTAGGCCTACCTATAATTTAACAATATATTTTGTTATTAGTATACCAACATTTAAAACAGGGATGAAAAATCCTGGGTTAGGCCTATTAATAAAATGCCCAACCAAGTCTGGTTGTATTGGGATTTATTCACCTTATTTGAGTTTAATTTTATTTACTATGTATGCTAAGTTAGTTAACAAATCAAGCAAAATAATTTAATAATGATTCGGTATCAACTGAAATATGTTTTAATGTATTAAGGAATTCATAAATAGGAGACATATTAATCACTAACTTTTTTATGTTGTCTATATAAAACAATTTTTTTAAATAGGTTAACTAATTATGATAAATTGCGTTTACTGAAAAATTGTAATTTATGTGGCCGCCCATACTTATTATAAATTCACTCTTACAAGCTCCTAACACATAAGCGTAATTAGTATATTCGTATAAATTACCCGAACGAGAAATGAGACGCAGCGATAAAACAAAATGGCTCCAATAGAGAGACCAGTTATCACCACTCTTCATTTTGAGCCATTTTTTTATAAGCGCTACTAATACAAGTGAAAAATGCGTGTCAACACCACTAACATGTTAGTAAGCTAATACCACTAAACTTGCATTAGTCCACTAACACCGTGTCAACGGGCCTTTAGTAACTTATTCGTAAACGCGTGTTAGTGGTGATCATAAGTGGGAAAAAGTGAACATCAATTAGGCATCTAGGTTGGGTTAGGTTAAATAGAAATAAACAAAATAATTAAAATAATAACTAAGGGCCCACTGAATTGGGAATTGTGGTATTTGCCTCATACTCCATACGCGCTGAAATGGTGCAATTTTGGCCAAAGCGCTAAATTGGGAGGCACTTAACTGAAAGGGGTTGCATACAGTAAAATATATTACTAGCGGACACCAACCGGGATAAAAAAAAAGCCCGTTATTAAAAGGTGTTCGTTATTTGGAAATAAAAAAATCACTTTTAACCACACGTCTTGAGAATAGTTTAATACAATATATGAACTTATATATTTTGAATATTATCTACAGGCATCTGATTACTGCACTGTGGAGTATTGTATGATAATTATGACAAATCAATAAATATTGTACGTTGTTTATTGTATATTTTACATAATACACAGAACAACCCACAAATGAAATGAAAATTGAACAGTGAGCTCTAGCACAGACAACTGCTGGAACAATCCCAGCTGATGCCTTGGTAGGGCTGGGAGGTATGAATTTGTGGTACCGTAGTTAATACTACGTTGACAATTTTAGAAATTTTCACTATAGGGGGGAGGCGGGATTGCTCACATTTCCCGTGAGACAATGGCATTCCTGACATTCCTACAATCAACTACTATAAAATGACCAGCGTTTTCAATTTTTGTCATGCTTCAAAGATTTTTATGCATATATATGCGTCTTTAAAAATGTCCGTGTCCTTTGTTGAGAAAGTCCATTATTGGGAAGTTGTTTCACCGTAAGAGCCCATGTTATTTTGCCGGGTAAATTTAAACTGTTCGTTATGAATAAGACTCTGCTATTCAGAGGTGTCCATTAAGGGAGATTTCACTATATTATGACTATCACATATTTCAGCCTATAAACATTAACCCTGCTCTATTTGATTCCTTTGACTTAACTAATCTAAATTCATCCTATTTCCAAAATTGACCTTCCTCTAGCTACTCACTTATACCTTTGAGCACTTACGAGAGTACATACTTTAGAAATTACTCCCGATAAACTGAACTTATCTGTGTGTAATTGGAAATTAAAAAATCAACATAATAAATTGACCATTTTATTCAACTTCCTGTTAACAAGTTAATCAGAATTCATTGTTTCCAGTATAATATGCCTGTGAAATCTTTGGTCTCATGCAAACGTAGTATTCAGAGAGCACTGTCATATTGTCCTCCTAGTTACTACGTCTGACAAACAACTTATAATCCTCAGGATTCACAAACAAATAAAATAAAATACTAGGTTACGCTGTAACTGATCAAATATATAATACATGGACTGCAGTGTAGTAAACACTGTAAAATTTAGTATCTAACAAATTAATATAGAGCAAGGTGTGACTGACTATCCCAGTCAGGTAGTATGAATCGAAAAGCTTCTACGAGGGTCGAGTTGTCTAACGCGTCATTCTCCCATTGGACTGGACTGCCAATAACAGGATGATCGAGATTCAAATCCCGGCTAGGTGTGATTAGTTTTTTTCCTTGATGGTTTTCTACTCTCCCTCAACACAATTGCGGGTAATTCAACATATGTGTATTAGACAAATTGATAGTGAGATGTGGTGGATAGAAAATTTACCTTGTAATATTAGTGACAGTCTTCAAGGCGGTCCACATGAACAAACCATCAAACCATGAGAATCTAATTCGAAAAAAATGTTTTTTGAGTTGTTTATTTAGCAATAATATGATTTCATCTGTGGTGGTAATAATATAATGTATTCAAAATTATATTTAATGTTAGCTATATATTCATATCTGATTTGGTATATTTTATACATGTTTCTCAAAAATTTATTATCTCAGAAGATACCATAACAAGTCTAGCAAGTGTATTATATTATAGTGAGAACATTGATTTGAACAATTATTTGGTCATTTATATTAATTAGAAAAATTACTTTACTAGCTATTTATGTTTCAAAGAACATATATAAGTTGTTTTTTAGATTATCATATACAAAAGTAGCATTTTGTGCTTGTGAGAAACAATGCAATTTAAAATATTGTATATATAAATTATAAGCTTTTTCTCTCCATATTTGTAGCTTTTGGTACCTAAGATACTAGGATTATAGCACTAAAATTGTATTAGAAAATAAATCTATACAGATATTTTACTTTCATATTTAGAGCGTTTTTTTACTATGATAATGCCTGGAACATTGCAATTTAGATTATTTTTCGATAGCAAATTATGTACAATAATATTTTAATATCATATTTGTAGCACTTTGTGGCTAGGAAAATGTTTGTAATATTATAATTAGAATTATTGAATTAGAAATTAAAGCAAAATGAGGAATTACTATCATATTTGATTGTTGTGTAAAGACTCTGGCTGACAGTGTATACTATAAGATACATACCCATAATTCTTTTGTTTCTGAAAAAAAACCCACGATATTAATGTGTTTAAAATTCTTTCAAACAAAAAAGAAACATATTTTTTATTCCAAATTTTTGTGGTTGTGGGTTAAAAATACAAATAAAGTAAACAAATATTATAATTTTACACACTTATATCCAAAATAACATTTATTCCATTTCCATTGAGTCTGCTTCTATCCACACTCCATTTCTCTTGGGGATTTCAGATAATTCTATTCTGGAAACTTTCACAGCTTACTAGTAAGTTAATATTCCCAGGATGGCCTCAGCCAAGTAGCGAACGTTTTCACGAATAACTGTATCTTGGATCTCCAAACTTAACAAGATCCCAACTATGTAACTACAGTGAAATCTCCCGGACAGGAATTGAAAGCACCAGTCCATATTCAGTATGTTACTATGGGAGTGTCAGGAATACCATTGTCTTGTGTGAAGTGAGAGCAGTCTTGCCAGCCGCCTCTAGGGAAATTTCTAAAATAGCCTACATAGTTTGACAACGGTACTTCAAGGTTTTACCTCCCTCCCCTTCCAGGCGCGTCATACTCATTGAGTATGAATGCCATTTTCAAAATGTCAATTTGTTTCACGAGCTATACATGTTAAAAGCTCATTTGATATTTTTGTAATTTGTGCAAAAGCCTTGCCATTACACCTTTGTTCAATCGGGGATGGGTTTTGTGGCTTGAATTCGTAATTATAATGGAAAGGATGCAATCGTGTTAGTAAATTTCTTATTAAAATGAGCTATTCAAACAAAATGATAGTAAAATAATAAAAACAAACTTTTGGAGTCTTACTAGGAAAAATAGCATTACCAGCTTCGGTGGCCGCGTGGTCTAACGCGCTACTCTCCCAGTAGACTAGACTGCCGATGACGGTGAGATCAAGTTTCGAATCTCAGTCGGGTGTACTGAGGGTGTTTTAAAATATGGTTTTCCCTCTCTCTCTCTCCACGCAAATGCTGGTACATTTCCTCTAAATATGGCTAAATAATCCTTAAAACCATTAGCCTAATTAGTACATGAGCGTATAAACCAAACGGGGGGTGCTAAGAAAAACCATTCACCTTCATCCCCAATTTGTTTAATATTTATGGGGTAGATTTCCTCTCCCGTTAGAACGTAGGTATGAATATTTTACTCTGCGAGCATACTAGTTTATTTTGTTATTACCTTCAGTTGAAAATGATGTCTCACAGAAGCTGGTAGTGCAGAACAATGCCTTTACTAGTAGTGCAACACGAACAAGAACCGGTTACTTTACCTTCTAGACAAGAGGCCATAGACCTACAAATTGTAAAATTAAGGCAACACTACACTTTTTTAACGGTACGTTACTTTGGAAAGCATAAAATAGATTTCTGGTATAATATTAATAATATTTAGCACCGCGTCTTACTACCCGTTCGGCTTATACATTTTAAGTACTAATTACGCTAATGGATTAGGAATTGGGAAGGTTGAATTAGAGGAAGTGAACCCGCATTTGCGTGGAGGGAGAGTGAGAAAACCATTTAGGAAAAACCACCCCCAGTTAACCCGACCGAGATTCGAACCTTGATCTCCCCATCCTCGGCGGTCGAGCTCAACAGATTTCTGGTAAAGTAACCTAAAATGCCACCGCGAGGCACCGGCCGCTCGCAATCGACAGTTTGGTGACCCCTGATCTAGCCGTTTAGTTTGTGTTTGTGCGCAAATATACTACATGTCTAATGTTCACATTTAATTTTATTTACGTAATGTTATGTGTATTATGCATTCTGTAGTGTAATCTACATACAATATGTAGGCCTATTCATTCCTGTACGCGATAATGCAAACGCCAGTAGTTTAATTAGATTGTTGGTGACCTGGTGGTCTAGGGCTAAGGTGTCAGACTTCTATGCTGGCGGCCGAGGTTCAATCCTCGGTCCCGGCAAAGATTTATCTGATTACCAAACCCTTCCTTCACCTCTGACAAGACATCTTGTGAATGTGAGGAATGCCAGGCCTCCACCGTGGTTCGTATCCCACGTTAAACTGTAGGTCCTCCATTTCATCTCACAATCACCCTACCATTACACATTAGCGTAAGTGCGTATAGCCCGAACGGGTAGTAATACGCGGTGCTAATAATAATAATAATAATTATTATTATTATTATTAGATTGTTATAGTTGATATCCACCGTAAGTTACATAGGCTCATATAGAGTAGACTGCGTTCCTTTAAAAAAATCTTAAGAGTGGACACTTCTTAACAACGGAGATTTTTTTGATCCCGGAAGATGTCGGCCATTAAGATTTCACTGTGTTTAAGAAAGAGAAAAGTGTAAAGGTTTCTTAGAAACAAGCAAACTCGTGTTTCGCTTGCTAAAATAGCAAAATAAACAATGTTGCTTCTGTGTTTACCAAGCACACAACAACAAACCATCTTAGATTATGTCACAACACGCTTGAGACCACTTTTTATGAGTGAAGGTAGCCGTGGTGTTGGGACTACGCACCTTTCTTCCCGACTTGCTAACCAATAGGCGCTAACTAAAAACTTGCAAACTCATTTAGAAAGTAGTATTTGTAGTTCCACCACGGAACACGTGATATTAACCAGCGTAGCATCTCTTGTTCATGCAGAGTTATTGGAAAATAGAGAAAATAAACGTAAATATGGTTGGCGCATACCTAATTATTTTCAGAAGTTCGATAATCAAGGAGTATTTAATCGTGTTCCATTCAAACCAGTGACTTGGGTATCATTGAAGTGTTGGTAGTTTGGGGAGTAATCGTGTAGTTGAAATGATTATCTAGTTTAAACTAATTAAATATGTATTTAAATGAATAAGCATGATTTCTTTATTTCATGTACTCATTTTAGGAAATGTACCTATATTATCTGATATCATACCCACCTCACGGCATTATTTGAATTATAAAAAAATATTCAATCGATAGGTAGACACGTCTTAACCGTATGAAAGTTGAAATATCAGTTTTGATACTCTTCAATTAAAATAAGATGTGGCTGACGTTGAAACACGTCCTGATCGTATGAAGTTTGAGAGACGAGTGTCATAGGTAGCGTTGTTTGCAACTCCCGCCAAACAATGATAGATAGTCCTAGAAGTTTACTTTTTCAATACCGTGTTTTTATTTATTTTATTTAGCACCGCGTCTTACTACCCGTTCGGGTTATACGCTTTAAGTACTAATTACTCTAAGGGATTAGGAATAGGGAAGGTTGAATTAGAGGAAGTGAACCCGCATTTGCGTGGAGGTAGAGTGGAACCCGACCGAGATTCGAGCCTCGATCTCCCCGTCCTCAGCAGTCGGGCTCAACACGACTAGCGCGTTAGCCAACTACGCCACCGAGGTGGGTAATACCGTGTTCTCCCTTTCTTTGAACATACCTGTTAGTCTGTATCAAGAGAGAGGCAGAGCAATGTTACAATAACCTGATATCATACCATCTAGAAGGAAAAGCAACACATGATAATTTAGTGTTATTATTAAAAGTATCAAAATATAGACTAATTATAAGGGGTGGAAAATATATGACATTACAACTTTTTAATGAATGACCCGAAACTGCATTCAGGTTATTACATTATTTTCAAAGGAAGCTAACTAAATTTGAGGACTTAGATTAATTTCATCGCATAAAAGTAGATAAAATATTCCAATGTTATGACTGTTCAAGCCAAAACTACAGACTTTATTTATACGGGATAGCCACACTTCACGGACAATAAGATAGCACAGGAAATTGAACATTATCCCAGAGGCTGTTTCCACAACAAGCATATTTACGGTTGGAAAGCTGGGAGGTTAGTTAAATAATTTTTAAAGTAAATAGATAGGCACCTTTAGGCCTTTATCACGTACTCACATTCAAGCCATCCCAAAGCCAATTTCGTTCCCATGGATGGCATGAGCCTTTGACCTGGTGGTATAGGTTTGTACCCCAATGGGGAAACACACAGCCAGAAGGCTAACGCCTGCTGCCAGCTCTAAGAAGTTGGACAAATCTTAACAAAAACCCAGACTTCTGAGCACACCTATTAGCCAATTACACGTAGAATGGAAGACTATTGCTTGAAGCCTTACCATCATTATATACAATTAAAGTTCAAGTTAGATGACTCGCTTGAATGATTTGGTAGTCAAATGTTTGTTTCCCTAGCAAGGTAATTATACTATGAAATATATCGTATTCAGATCAAGCATTATACAGTACATTCCCCCCTCGCCCTTTCCAAAGATTCTAGACCCATGTGAACTAAACCGAGGTAGTATCGAGGATTGATGGAATATTCAATTACTTTGGTTATTTGATTTTTGACTATACAATGAGGGAAGTGAAATATGCGTACAATTACATAGAAATAGAGTGAAAAAATTCAGTCCATTCTAAGCATTATATTCCATTTAGACAGTTATCATGGCAGGAGGTAGATTCAACCTAAGTGTTTATTAATTTAAGTTATACAATGTAAAAATGCTGTTATGCTGTTAAATATTACGAATTAACTATGAGTTACATAATTTAAGTACAATGTTTGCTACCATCAAGCCACTTAAAGCCTGGATCTGCTCTTCAGCTTGTGAGCATATCCAATTTAAATACCATTAAAAAATGACGCACTTGTCAATGTCGTGTGATTAAAATTTGTTTGAAATCCTGAAGACTCTACCTTAATTTAATTAGTACCATGTTTTGTGACAATTTATTCCCGCAACTTCTTCCTAAAACGCTCCTTCTCAAAATACAATATTATTTTCATGCAATTGCATACTCTATTCATTAAGATAAAATGAAAAAAGTAAACATAATGAATGTTTTTATGAAGTCACCGATGAAACAAAATACATTATCACAATATGGACGAATGAGTATGTGTGTTGGTTATTGTTTGGGTAGTAGAGTGATTTTTTAATTTATTTTTTCATATCGTTACGGAGTTGAGAATTAGTGGACTTAAATCTGCACTTTTTGAGAAATTGTACAAATACGGACTCAAACACAAAATATATGTTTTAAAACGCTAGGATGAGGCTAATGTGAGGAGTGGACATTCCATGCGCGTATGGAAACTACTACAGGAAGAATATACCATCATGGTATGCTACGCCCATGATCCAAATTTAGTGTTAGCAGACACGTGCACTGATATTTTGTTACCAAATATATATTTTAGTTGCATATCTACTTTATTTCCTCAGGTATCTTTCACGCACATTTTATAGATATTTAACGGGACCTAAAGCTGGTTTCAAAATATATACATTAGTTCCATGCAATGGACATATCGAGTTCGTGCCTTGAATAGTGTCAAAATAAATAATTATTTGCTGCTGGTTTATCTAACCAGCCCCAACGATGGCTGATAAATTCAAATATTTTGAGGTGTATCGAGGGATGATTGAATCACGTTATTCGAACATTCTAGAAGCAAAATCTTCATAAACAACCCTAGTGGAAAACTGAGCTGAGGACAGTCGCGTAATCGTCACCGAGCAGATATGACCTGCGTTCGTCGAAAGAAAATTTAATATTTTTATTAATCGCCGAGTCTGAGTCGGGACTGTAACTATTCAGCGCTGGTCACTATATTTGATCAATCTTGATATTTTATTCATCCCAGTTCCCTAAAAGTGAAATAGCAGCGCGTGTGATATCATATCGCGCATTCACCCTGTTTAATACACCAATGACGCTAAATAAATGATTCATTACATTTACATAGGTGATTTCAATTATAGTCCGACAACAAATCACATCAATCTAATCTGTATAATCTCAAAACACATGAATAGTGAACAAGAACAATAGGCCGGTAAACGCAACGTGAATAATAACATACAACATTACAAAACTATTTTTCAACAAATGATCAAAACGTACCAGTAGCACTTCACAACAATTGTATTAAATACTACATAATATTATAAACAGCAGAAAAAATAATCACTAAACAACAAGGCCGTATCCAGCGCAGCGGGGTTTTGGGGGTTTGAACCCCTTAATCCCCCGCCCCCAGAAATTTAACCAAACAAATTAATATTGCCTGTGTGTCCTTAATGTTTATAATTCTTACGCTCTAAGTGGGTTTACACCAATAAAATGTACTGTACTTATAAGCAGACACTTACACCAACTTTGTAGTGTCTAGAGTTTACCTCTTGTTTTGCAAACACTCACGCCATCTTTGTAGTGCCTGACGCATCTCTCTTGTTTTGTGCAGTTCCCTTTAACCAAGTCTGTGAGAACTACGTCGCTTAATCTACTTTTACATGATGTATCTATTTTATTTCTATTTCAATAAATAACTATAAAAGGCTATGGGCCCAAGACACGCTGTACTGCTTACTGATTAAACTAAGTGTTTAATTCGCGAGTGAAGTGGAAATAGACTTGGTCAACCTTGTAAGGGCGCTGTGCGTGATCAACACAAAAATGGCGAAAGAGTCGACGAGTCAATAAGTTTGACGGGCGTAATTACCAACAGTGGAAATTTCATATTACGTGTGCACTGAAGGCTAAAGGTATTCTCGACATTGTAAGTGAAGTCAAAGAGAAACCAACGGTAGCTAAAGATCTTTCAGAGTGGCTGAAAAATGACACGATTGCCATGTTCACTATTTTGATGGCAATGGACGTATCACAAATCACGCTCATAGAAAATTGTTCAACTTCAAAAGAGATATTAGACAAGCTCTTTGTTTTAGCAAAAGCCCGAATTCAATAAAATTATCAAACTCGACCGATTTCATCAATTCAAGATGAATCCCAAAGAGGGTAGAAAATATTGCGTGGTAAATAAAGGAAGCTGGAGAAACGATGAGCAGGGCCGCCATTATTACAAAGATTCTTTAAACTCTACCAATGAAATAGCGAAATTTCCGTTAAGCCTGGTTATCAATAGTTGAAGAAAAACAAACCGTCCAGAACTGCTAAATGGAGAAGCAAGTTTAACAACGACAGAGTTATCCGAAAATGCATTCTTCACGTCGTCCTAATTTAGAAGCGATAATCGACCATTCAACGGCTCTCAAAAGAGGAATGGTGAAATAGAGAACCAAAAACCGTTAAGTCCTCCATTATTTGCTATAGGTGTCGTGGCAGAGGCCATATTGCTCGAAAATGTCGAACAAATATGGACAAGAGAAGTGAGAATAAGAATTTTCAAAATGAGAACAGTCTAAGAAAAATAATTAAAACCAAACAGTTTTTGTCACTGAACAACAAAGTATGTTACTCAAGGGAGTTTACATCAATCAAATGTATTGTACTTGTAAGAATAACTCACATCATCTTTGTAGTGCCTAGTGTTGCTTTCTTGTTTTGCATACACTCACGCCATATTTGTAGTGCCTGGTGTAGCTATCTTGTTTTGTGCAGTTACCTTTGACCAAGTCTGTGAGCACTACTTCGCTCAATCTATTTTAACCTTCTGTATCTATTTTATTTCTATTTCAATAAATTACTTTAATATCCTTATGACGGTCTAAGCAAAACAAGACAATATGGGCGTGTAATGTTAAAGTACGTTTTCAAAAATAGTTTGTGATTGCCGCAACCGCTTCCCTCGGCCATATAGGTCACCTGTTCAATACCTCTGTGTTTCATAAGTCATGTATCAGTGTTGGTGGAACATATTTGTGTAGGGTGGAGGGGAAAATTGACCAGAATAGCTTTGGAGGTATTGATACCCACTCCCCCAATCCTAAGGAGCTATGGGGGATCTCTCCTGGCCAACGTTGACTATTGGATGCCTTTAAGCGATTGTAATTGTCCTCAACTAGAATCTGTTTGTAAATCATTATTTTCTAGAATTGTAAATCATTATTTTCTACAATCTATAAGAATTGATATTACGTCAGATTAAAAAAAAATTGATGCGACTAAGAGGTATTTAAAACGGTCCTTGTCTTGTTTATAAATTTTTATTTGATGCTTTACAAAGCTATTACGAGTTTGTTTTTTAATCGCACCATATTCAAAAATGAAAAGAGGAGTGGAATAATCCAAGAAGGGTGGAGGGGAGGCAAATTTATTACAGATGTGAAAGCTCCTTCCAATGGGCAATGCCTACACCCCCCCCCCCAAAAAAAAATTCCCTTGCTCGGCTATGCCACCACTTATACCTTTATATAAGAAGTGCTTAGTGTACATTTTCGCGCTTGGAGGAAGCAGATACTAAGTAAGTTTATAAATGTTTAACAAATTCACATCACTTTTAAAGCATTTAATCTCTGCAATAAAATAAACGTCATATAGTGCCAAGAAGAATTAATTACACTGTTGTACACCATTTTTGTTTCCAGATGTATGATATATGATTTCGATTATTTTTAAATTGCTGGTAACAAATTTAAAAATATAATTTTGTTACCACGTAAAGTTTTAAAAAAATCTGTGTTTAATAATGTCGATCATAAGTATTTAAAATTATAATTATCTTATTTATTCTTGTCAATTTTTTTTGACCTCGCTATTATTTGAACTTTTAAAATAACTAAATCACATTAAATAATAAAATACAACACTTCATCATTGTATTTTATATTTTCATGCCAAAGAACAAATAGAGATTTATTTTATAGGGATGAGCTATTCAGATAGTGAGTCAGATGAAATCTATTTTAGATAAACTTAGGAAGAAGCTGATGGTCATTATTTAAACACAGTCAAACAAGTAACTTTTAAACTGATTCATGAAGTATTCATTAGCTATGTGAAACTGATTATAGTGCATGGTACTTACTGTAAATAAATGGAAAACCTTAAGTGTGCTTACATAAGTATTTGAGTTATTAATTTATTTTATTTTGTCTCTAAAGTATGACAATGATGTAGACAGTTATTGTTGTGTGTGGGGTGACTATACTATAACATATACTCGCAAGACTATAAAACTTCAAAATTATAGCATTCTTGTTAGTAATGCAATTAGGATACACAAAGTATTACTGCTTTATTTGTGAATGGGATAGTCGAGCAAAGGAAAAGCACTTTTAAGTGAAACTTTGGAATAAACATCAGAAACTGACCAGAGAGGAAATAAATTGAATACACGATCCTTTCGATGATTCCGAAAAAGTATTCTTACCACCACTGCATATAAAATTTGTTTAGTAAAAAACTTTGTCAAGGCCATGAAGAAAGATAGCCCTAGTTTTATATTTACAGCTGAAATTACCCCAAACTGATTGAACGAGGCAAAAATAAAAGGAATTTTGGTTGGTCCACAGATAAGGAAACCTACTACAGATACAATTTTGATTCGACTCTCAATTAAGTTGAACTAGCAGCTTGGAAGGCATTCAAAGAGGTGTCCACCAATTTATTTGGAAACAATAAAGCAGACAACTATTACTTTATAATACAAAAGATTCACTTCTACATTCACATTTAGACTTTTCCCATAAAATCTTGGTGAGGTTAGTAACGCACATGGAGAGAGTTTTCCCCAAGTCATTGCTATTATGGAAAAACGGTACAAAGTGAAGTGTTATCAGGGATGTGCCTGAGACTATAATTAAAAACAAAGCTCATAGGCTAAGTTCAAAAAAGTTCAAAATAATAATAATATTAACATATATGTTTCAAATTTAAATAAAATATATACGTTTTTTTAATTGCAAATTTCTTTTTCTAACCAAGGGTGATACTGTAAACAGCGTCAAATAAAAATTCCAAAAAGCTTTATCATGAGTATTTAAAAAAAAAATTGTAAACAGTGTTATTAGTAATATTTCTTTTCCTATAGTATTTGGGGGGCTCTGCCGCATGACCTGTCTTGTTTGGACCGTCTCTAAAGGCCAGTTGCACAAACAATAATTATCAATGAGTTGATCAGAGTCATATGTAAGTTGATCGCCAATCAGAATCTCAAATCTTATCTTCAGTTGCACCATTAGCAATTAATAAGTGATTGTCGATCCAATCTATGGTCAAGCTAACCAGCCAAATCTCTACTATCAACTGTTTGATTTTCCAATCATCTTGTCGATGGGGAACATAACCTATAAGTTTTGTAAATTTATTTTGAGTGCTACTTATTTTTAAGGCTAGTAATGTCAGTTATGGCGTCTTCAGATGAAGTTTTTCAACTATTTAACTAGGTTAAAGAGAATGTTTGAGTTAAAAAGCAACTAGAGGAAATAAATTAGCTCTTCTCTAATCATAGAAAAATACATTTTGAGACGAAGTTTAGAATGAGTAAATGTTATTGTATATATTTATTAGTATCACTACACCATTGTTTATAATTTTTCTTAAAGAATGTATCCAAAATATTAATTTATTGACATTAATATATAAATATCAGGAGGCCTAGAATACCAGAGACATATAGTTTATACATCATATCCAAACTTATATATTGTAACGTAGGACGCGCGTGACTTGGAATGGTCACGGGCCGTTTACACGTGAACGTGTGAACCACGAGTTCTTTTAGCGATATTGGGGTATGCTGCCTATTAAACACGAATGAAAATGCCCACGGAATATTTAAGGTTTTTACTATTCAAACTAAAACATACATACACACACTGATTAACTATACATCTAAATTAATTACAACTAAACAACTCATTAAATAAAATGCCTTAATCAATTCTATAAATTAATAAACTAATATAACACATTGAGATATAAGTACATTAAATAAACAAATTAACAACTATAAAATATGTCATAACTATTCAAATATTAAAAACAGTCACAAAAAGGTTCATTAAAACAGTAGTCCACAGTAACAATAAATGTCTACATCGCCCGTGTACTTAGGCCAACACTTGTCCCACACACCATACACTGCGATAACCCGTGATACACAAACACCGGTCCGCTCACTGGACACGCTGGTCCACTCCTGATCTCACTGGTTGGGAACCAAGAACTGGGCACACCTGTCTACCGCTGAGCGTATATATATAGGGGTGGTGACAGCTAAGGGTCTGGAATCCTCCACTTCTAGAATTAAAAGGACCCAGACCCTTCCAGGCGTGTCCCCCCCTCCCCCGTCCCATCTAATCCCCCAGTCAAGTGATAAGGTCGCTGCCTACCTGCTAGACAAGGAGGGAGACAGAGAGAACAAGGAGTGCAGCCAGGGCAAACAACGAGAGCACGCTGGTCCCGCTGTTAGACACTACTCTTGTTACAATATGAATTTATGTCATTTCACAATTGGGTTTTTCAAATACAGTGTTGTCATATTTGTTTTATTTGATTATTTAGTCAAATTTATGGCCAATTGATCGGAAATTATAATATCTAATTAACTTTGTTGCAACCCACTCTTTTCTTGATCTAGGGTCAAGCTGATTGGCAATCTGATGATTGAAAAATTAATATGATGTTCGTCCAACCAGCCATAAGTGGTCTAAATTCAATGCCTCCATCTTGTATGGCTTCAAACAATTAATTTTTACTTTCTTGACTTTACTTACTTTACTTTTACTTTAAGTGAATATGGTCTCATTTATAAATTATTGCAAATTATTACTTCAAAATTTCTACATTAAAGTACAATCAATAAAAAATGTTTTAAATCAACCGTCCGAAATTAAGTTTTCTGGTCTCGTGACGATTTTTACAAATAACTATAATCATACCAGTATTGTTAGCTATATGCAAAATGTCTTTCGGTGTCTTTAAAAGAGTGAACACCTATTTTAGAGATACTATGAATAAGAAAATACTTTTATCACTAAGCTTTATGGACATTGGAAGGGAGGGCTGTCATAATAACAGTATCGACTGTGTTAGAGACGAATTATTAGGGAAAGAGAACAATCTCTCTCAGAGATTACACACCAGCACTAAAGAACATAGGTATCGTCATTTGTAACATTTAATTTTAATCCAGAAAATACAATCATTTATATACTTCCAATTTTGATAGTATAATTCTTGTTTGTTTTAGGAATAATATGTTTGTAATAATAATTTAGTTCTAAAATAATCTTATTTATTGAAAGCCTTCTCAATCTTCCCCCAAAGCTGTCATTTTAAGGACCCCACTACTTACCGGTGAAGTGAAGAGCTCTTTTATCCTCTGATTGGGATCCTTTCCCTTTTTGGGTCGTACTAGCAGATATATTTTGGCAACTTTAGGGCAGGATCGAAGGATTTTTTCCAACAACACCTTGCCCATGAAGCCTGTCCCACCCGTGATGAGTATGGAACGGTCGGCCATACTATCAGCAATGCGGTTTGGATAGATACTAAGCTCTTCATCCGTCTTCTCTAAAATTTCATTAGTGACCTTCCAATCTGGTGCCATCCTCAGCAAGTGCCTGTATAGGGATGAGGTCTGCAAAAGAATATACATTTTAGTCAATTATTACAGTTCTAATTCAACTAGAAGTTTAATAGTTTTATTTAACTGAGCTATAAAAATATCTGCCAGTGGTATCTTGAATATGTATGTTTATATATATTATTTTATACATATATAGTATTTATATATACATTTTATATAAATGTATGTATATATATATAAATGTATGTATATATATATAAATGCATATATATACATATATAAATGCATATATATATACATATATAAATGCATATATATATATACATATATATATGTATTTATATATATATATATATAAATGTATTCATATAATAGTCTACTAGCAGGTAATTAATTGCTTACGTCTTGATACTTACACTAAAGTGTACAATTTAAATTAAAATTTAATTTAATAATTAAATCAAATCATGTTAAATTCTAATACAGCTAAGCAGAAGTTGAGTCTACTTTCCCACATGACAGTAAAATATATACAAGGAACAATATCCTCTATTTTATTCTTATTCTAAATCCAAAGTGAAGCGTTGAAACTCATACAGGTCTGGATAGGAGAGCTGTAACGTAGACAGGTCTGAATAGGAGAGCTGTAACGTAGATATGTCTAAGTAGGAGAGCTGTAACGTAGACATGTCTGAGTAGGAGAGCTGTAACGTAGACATGTCTGTGTAGGAGAGCTGTAACGTAGACATGTCTGAGTAGGAGAGTTGTAACGTAGATATGTCTGAGAAGGAGAGTTGTAACGTAGATATGTCTGAGTAGGAGAGTTGTAACGTAGATATGTCTGAGTAGGAGAGTTGTAACGTAGATATGTCTGAGTAGGAGAGCTGTAACGTAGAAAGGTCTGAGTAGGAGAGTTGTAACGTAGATATGTCTGAGTAGGAGAGCTGTCTATTGTTATTCGAACCATTGTGGGCATACGTATTGGATAAACGAGTGTTTTTTTTAATTTAAGTGTAATTGCAAATTGATAGCTAGAGACATTAATCTAAGCCCGAAAACTTTGCTTAGCACATAAATGATGTGCCACTGAGCTGGTCAGAGATGCACAGTGCCTAATCAGGACCATTCGTCACTTTAGCCCAGATATTGATGGCGGAATATTTTTTTTCTGGGACGTTGAGTGCAGGGCTCAAGTAGGCCTACTCTTCGTTTACCTGCTAAGGTAGCAAACTTACTTTGCCCTATCCCAGTAATGTATGGATCAGCGGTGATTATGATCATTAGCACCGCGTCTTACTACCCGTTCGGGTTATACGCACTTACGCTAATGTGTAATGGTAGGGTGATTGTGAGATGAAATGGATGTGAGATGAAATGGAGGACCTACAGTTTAACGTGGAATCCGAACCACGGTGGAGGCCTGGCATTCCCCACATTCACAAGATGTGTATGGATCAGTGGTTTCCAACCTTTTGCGGAATTTCACCCCCATTTTGGTCTCTGAGACCATCGCAACCCCTTGATAACCTTCAAGCTTTAAAATCCTTGGTCTTAATTTTTTCACTGCCTCTTACTACCCAACTGGGATATCAGTACTTGTTACCCTAATGGGGTGGCTAAGATTTAGAAAAAATATTTCCATATTTGCGTGGAGAAACAAGAGGATTTTTTTAACACAGTGTCTTACTACCCATTCGGGTTATACACTTATGTACTAATTACTATAGTGGGTTTAAGAATTAAGAGGGCTATATTTATAGGAAATATACCCGCATCTGCGTGGAGGGAGAGTGTACAACTATTTTGGGAAAAAACATCCTCAGTACACCTGACCGAGGTACGGATCCCGTCGATCTCTCCGTCATCGGTAGTCTTAGTCATCAGAATCGGATAGGTAAAATAATCTGCAGCTTGTATAATTTAAACTGATTACATTTTTCAGCAACAATTTTCATCTTCCTATAGTCCTTATAACTACTTAAAATATCAATTAAAAAGTTAAAGCCTCGACCATTATTACAATCTCATCCGAAACACGTCATTATCCCATATGGGGTCACGGCCCCTAGGTTGGAAAACACTGGATCTTATAAGATAGGGTCATAATGTAATCCATAAACTTAAGATGCAATCTTTATGGATAAAGGGAGGGAACATATAAACACGTGTCATCACATTCTAATCCCAAATATATCACTTTTATAAACATTTATTTGGTATTTTTGTAGGTTCACGCAATATTTACTAAACCATACATAATACCTAACTCTGCATCCTGAACAGCTGCACAAAAGCTATTATAGTTATACTACTACTACTACTACTACTACTACTACTACTACTACTAACAGACCCGCCTCGGTGGCGTAGTTGGCTAACGCGCTAGTCGTGTTGAGTTCGACTGCTGAGGACGGGGAAATCGAGGTTCGAATCTCGGTCGGGTGAACTGGGGGTGGTTTTTCATAAATGGTTTTCCACTCTCCCTCCACGCAAATGCGGGTTCACTTCCTCTAATTCAACCTCCCCAATTCCCAATCCATTAGCGTAATTAGTACTTAAAGCGTATAACCCGAACGGGTAGTAAGACGCGGTGCTAAATAATAATACTAACAGCAATAATAATAATGCAAATCTCTTCATTACAGCTAATGAAGCGGGAGTATTTGAATAAAAATAAGTAAAAGTGTTGATTTAATTTTTAAATATAATATAAGCTCGATTTTATTTATCCATTTTAATGACTTTATTTTTAAGGCACTTTTAAAATAATCAAAGTACTGTTTAGGGGAATTTCTAGGTCAATCAATATCATCAAGGCTTTACCTATCAGTCAAAGTTTAAAACAGAGTAGATGAGACGTTTGAGATCGTTGGTTGCCTATAGCTATCAGAATCACAACCACTGGTGACTTGCTAGGTTCGGTATTCATGCTGCCAATTGTACATATTTCAATTATACATAGTTGTGTTTAAACACAACCTAAAGAACTTGAAAGTTCACGGTCGTATTTACAAAAGAACGCTACCTGTCCCTTTATTGAGCTAGTTCTACCCAGTCCCCCTCATCACACCCTATCTATTTCAGGTCCATTCTAATGTTACCCTCCAATCTGTGTCTAGGTCTTCCCAATGGTCTCTTCTTATTTGATTTGCCAGTCAGTACCCTGAACAAGGTTCTAGAATCTCTCATTCGCAATACAGGTCCTGCCCACCGTAATCTACGAGATTTGACTATCTTAACAATATCTAATGATGTGTGCAGGTTATATAACTCACCATATGTAACCTCCTCCACTCCCCACACTATGAATTAACATAATAATTTGGAAGGGAAATACTAACGTTTACAGGCACTCATCAGAGTATTTAAATGAGTGAATAATGACCCTGAGCATGGGATGAACCTCTGTGGCAGAACGATGTCGTGCTAAGCTAAAGGTGACACACCAAGGTGTCATTTTCCCCATTTCTCAACACTATTCAAATGAATACCTGTTAACGGCAGCATATTCGCACTGAATGATAATTTAAATGCATTGTTCTTAAACGAGAGGTTGTTGAACTTGCGAGTAAGTTTTAAAGTGTTCGCTTAAGGTGCGGCAGAAGAGATCACGAGTAGTTTTACACTTTTTATAGAATTGCAATTTTTTTGCCAAAATAAATCAAATATTTCTCCAGTAGTAACATGGAGTTTAGTTTTCTGCACATGCTAATATCAAAAGATCTTTAATATCTGTCAAAGATGTCCTGTTTTGTCAAAACTTTTTCTCTTTATTTAGGCGGCCGGGGTTCAATCCTCGGTCCCGGCACAGATTTATCTGATTACCAAACCCTTCTTTTACCTCTGACAAGACATCTTGTGAATGTGAGGAATGCCAGGCCTCCACCGTGGTTCGGATTCCACGTTAAACTGTAGGTCCTCCAATTTCATCTCACAATCACCCTACCATTGCACATTAGCGTAAGTGCGTATAACCCGAACGGTTATGAAACATATGAAATATGTGTGGACAGAGCTTGATAATATTAGCCAACTAGATCAAGATATATAAGGTATAAAAACATCCCCAAAACTCTTCTTCTCCAAATAAACAAGCATACAAACTAAGTTGTGTGGATGTAATACATTTTTAAAAAGGCTTGGAACTTTTATGGAAATTTGTAGTCCACGTAAGTTTTCTAGAGTGCTCTTTAAGAATCTGTTGACTTATACGAAGAAGGTATTTTTTTTTATTTCTGCCACCTCTTACTACCTGTTTGGACTACACATTCAACTACGCTGATGTAGAGAGTGGAAAGATAGAATTTAAATTAAATACACCCGCATTAGTACGGAGAGAAAGTTGGAAACCGTTTAGAGAAAACCACCCATAGTACACCCAGCCGTAACTCAAACCCTGACTTCAAATAACCAGCAAACTAATCTAAATGAGCCTTACATTTAGTACACGTGCTCGCAAATGCTGGTAAATTTATTTCTTAGATGTAAACTATGTACTGTACTCGTTTAAACCAACTAAATATCATTGTAAGAAATGTTGTATTTTCAGTACAAGGAGGGAGTTGGTTAAAATCTAAAAAAATGTATTAAAAACAATACAAACTAATTTGACAAAGTAAACTTAACTACTATCTACTAACTACTATCGCTAACCAACTTACAATGGTGAGATATATATTTTTTTTTTTATGTATAAAAAAGAGCAAAGAACAATGCAAGAGCTATGCCCCATTATTTATCAACTGCTAAGTATAAGTATTTGCTCATTTGATTAAAAGATACATGTCTTGAAAAATTATTAAGTATTTAACTTACATGCTCCAACACATGGCTTGGTTGTTTTAAAGACCTACATTCAATTTCCTTTGCAAAAATGTGTGGTGAGGCAAAAAGAATAGGTCTAAAACTAAACATTACAAGCATAGGTCTAAAACTAAACATTACAAGCATAGGTCTAAAACTACACATTACAAGCATAGGTCTAAAACTAAACATTACAGGCATAGGTCTAAAACTAAACATTACAGGCCATTGATTGGATACCCAACACTTGGCCACACCGTAGTCGATCATATAAAGATGAACAGATCTTTAATGGAGACAAAGTAGGGATTTTGTAGTATAAATTAACGTCAGGGGAGACTCTCAAATTTAAAAACGAAAAATGTGTTGGTGGGAAGTTTTCCAAACAAAAAGCTACAGTTTTTGTTTGTGCGAACATGACGGGAACAGATAAAAGGCTAATTCTAGCTATCGGAAAAAGTCTGCTTCCTAGTGTAATGAAATAGAATTTCATTTCACATTCATTTAAATCAAAAGTCCCCACCCTTAACATATTTAAAAATTAATGAATAGTTTCAGAATATAAAACTAAATACATCTAGATGTGTTATGAAATCTCTTCTCACACTTGGATGATCAATTATCTATTTATTATTGTTCACGAAGACTCTATGACGTCAGTTTATATTTTCCATTGTTTAAAACTTACCCACACCTTTATTGCAAGAACTTGTGAAATATGACCATTTCAAAAACACTCTCTATCTCTCTTCCTCGCTTCTAGAACGAATGGCGTATGGTGCAACAAAATAAAGAACCAAAGACAGAAAAAACATCCTGGAATGATTTTTTCTGAAATATAATATATTCAAAAAGAAGGCTATAACCTTACAGAGAAAAGATCCGCGTCTCATTAATATTAAATTAGGTCCACAACCTTACCGTAGGAACGGTCTGTGTCAAACTATTCTCAAATAATCAAGTTGTTCCATAACCGCACAGAGGAAAGGTCCACGTCTAATTAATCTAAAATTTTCTCTCGTCAAACGACCTTACAGAGGAACAGTCTACGACGCGTTAGGCTGCCGTATCGGGCATGGATTTAAATTAATAAAGAATAAATTTCAACAAACTAACGTCTTTTATATATAAATATACATAAATAATATCAATACAAAACCCATATAAATATCACGATGAACTCCAACCTAGGACTTGCAGAGAAGAGAATCCTACAATCCCATACAATCCCACTTCACTATTTGACTCGACAACGAGGGCATCCAGAGAATGACTCCCCAAAGAGCACATCCCTCTTCAGCTTGACTCGACAACGAGGGCATCCAGAAGAAGGACTCCCCAAAGAGCACATCCCTCTTCAGCTTGACTCGACAACGAGGGCATCCATAGAAGGACTCCCCAAAGAGCACATCCCTCTTCAGCTTGACTCGACAACGAGGGCATCCATAGAAGGACTCCCCAAAGAGTGTGAGAACACAACAATATTGGTGCCAACAACGAGGGCTTCACCGGCAAAGCATAACACTACAGTTGATGTTTTAAAAACATTAGAAAACTTCCCGTAAACTACACTGTCAACCAAAATGCGTGGATGACATCTAGTGTTTTTAAAGATGAACTACTAATAAATGGGTGGGTCAAAGAGCTGTCGTTGAAAAACAGAAAAGTTCAACTCATTGATCACAAATGCGCAGCCATTTCAAAGTTAAATTTGACCAACATTAATATAGTTTTCTTACTGGCAAACTGTTCGAGCGTCTTGCAACCTATGGACCAAGACGTCATTAGAGGCCTTAAGTGACAATACCACAAGCAACTCAAACAACAACAAAATGTTTGAATTGACACGGAGAAACCTGTTAGTATTTTTGTGTTAGATGCGATAAAAATCCCTGAACGATGTTTGGGAGATTGTAACGCAGCAGATGTTAGCAAAAGATTCAATAAAGCACCATTCTCACAAACTAATTCATCCGATGATGATGATGATGATGATGAAGAAGGGGAAGATGAATTGCTGCTCTCGGAGTGGATTAAGCAATTCAATGTGAAAGAATTAGGACATGACCTTGATTCCTGTGTGACAGTAGATGAACACGTAAACACATTGTAAGTGTTGACTGATTCAGAAATTATCGCGGAAGTAAAAAACACTGAGGCAGCAAGTAGTGCTGAAGAAAAGACAGAACAAGAGGAGGATGTTTGTCCGACATTACAGGAGGCAATGAGACCCAATGTAACTCTTTAACGATTTACCACTTCAGAGAGCCGCCTGCTGTTGGGGTGAATGCAGTGCACGGACTGCACGCCACATCCTGTATATATATATATATATATTAGAATCCTCGAGTCCTTGAATACCTCGAATCCTATGGTATTCGAGATTCTAGAACTCGCAAAAAAACTCGAATCCTTAATATAAGATAAGCCTTAGATTGAGCTCAAAATGCAATTTTTCACGAATTACATAGATTCGTATAATTAGAAAAAAAAAGACAATCAAGCTTCATTTATGTAAAAAATAAAAGAACAAAATCATGTGCGTATAGCCCGGACGGGTAGTAAGACGCGGTGCTAATAATAATAATAATAATAATAATAATAACAATAATAACAAAATCATCAAATTTAAAAAAAGAACATTGTTTACAGAAAAATAATTTATTGTTTAATGTCCTCTTTGTTAATATTAATATTAGCACCGCGTCTTATTACCCGTTCGGGTTATACGCTTCCTCTTTGTTCTTAAAACGTAATAGAAAAGACAAATAAACAGTGGTGCCAAACCTTCTAAAATGTCAATTAGTTTGCCTTTTTAAAATATACTTTTCAACTTTTTAACAAACTAAAAATTTACTATTGAAGATTCGAGAATTCGAATTTGGAGTCTAGATTCGAAAGAAATTTTTTGATTCGCATTCGAGATTTAGATTCGAGGAATATAGGATTCGCATTCGAGATTTAGATTCGAGGAATATAGGATTCGCATTCGAGATTTAGATTCGAGGAATATAGGATTCGCATTCGAGATTTAGATTCGAGGAATATAGGATTCGCATTCGAGATTTAGATTCGAGGAATATAGGATTCGCATTCGAGATTTAGATTCGAGGAATATAGGATTCGATCCATCTTTTATATGTATATGCGTGTCTAGCCCAGTGTGTGGAAATGTTATCAAGTACTAATGTACCGTTGCCCGCTAATCGTACATCCTTTCCGCGGAGGCTCTTTCCATGTCTTGAGGAGAAGAGGAGATGATGGTAGTGTGAGGGTGTGGAACCAGTGGAAACTCTTTAACCTAACTTAAGCCTAACTAATCAAACCTTGGTGACCGTTGGGTGAATTCTCCTTTCGGGAAAAATACCCAAGGTACCAACCAGGAAGCGAACCCGGGACCACTAGGTTGGTGGCCAGGTGCAATAACCAATAACAATAGTAGTTAGCAATTGTAAGTAGGAAATAGTAGTTGACTTTTTTCAAAGTGAGTGCGTGCGTACATGTATATATGTATATATGTATGTAATGTAGTTGGGTTGTGGATAGTAGACCTCTTGGAACTATTGAACATAGAAGACATATGCTCATAAGGACTTTTTGTGTTGTTTTGAGATCTACTATCCACACCCCAGTCTCTTTCCACTTAAATAGATACATCCTGTACCATATATATTAATTATATATGTAGTAAGTACATATATACTTATTATATATGTACATATATATTTAATGTATAGGTATATGTCACTATACATATTGATACTTAATATGTATGTATATATAAAAGAACAAATACAAACTTTCGAATATTACCTTATTTCTACAAGTATAACTTCAACTAAGGCCGCATTACACGTGTCTAATAGCAGTTTGGGTTTCTCCACGTCTAATTATTCCAATGCGCTTGCGTCAGTCTCACCAAGCACTGATTTTCCCGCAGTCATTGTGTTATTGTTGTTAACGGGCTACTTGTACATCTGTAACTGGTTTTTTTTTCTTCTGAGCCATGAATTGATTTGCGTTGCTACAATAAGGAGATTTTGGCAGAAGTAATTTTACCTTAGTAAAACTATGGCGTGTTAAGGGTCAGGAATATTTAGATAGAAACTTCAAAGAAAGGGCGTGGGATAATTTAGTGAATAAATTTAAGGAATTGAAGAGTGATGTAACAAAAAAGACCGTGAGTAATAAAAAAAAAGCTCCCTGAAAAATACACGTAGAAGAGAACCGGAAAAAATTCGGGCATCTGAGAGGTCTGAAGCTGGCGTGGACGATTCACAGTACATCGTCCATGCCTCTGGTACTTGGAACTACTAAAATTGTCGCTAACTAGACGGGCAGTAATACTCCACCCACCAATATACCTGATGGGGAAGTTTTTACGTGTAATAGGTACCGACCTCCAGAAACTTCCACGAGGAAGCACATCTCAAGAAGCACATGAGGAAATCGATGCGTGTAATGTGACCTTAAGACCCATACATGTCCATGTCATGAATTCTTTTTAGCACCTTGTCTTATCACACATTCGGGTTGTTTTATTATGAAAATGTTGATTTTAAGTACAGTAGCTTATTTATGTATGTCAAGTAAATTAATGTGTTTGATAAATGCCCTCACAAAATTAGCAGTAATCTTGGTGTAAAACTTAATAAACGTAGCGGGCCTAAGCACTATGTAAATAATATAAAACCTTTATGTGAAATATATATATATATATATATATATATATATACTTCTAGCCCCACCTCTTCTTACTACCCGTTCATATAATTCGAATTTAGTCACAATAATGTAGAAGGGATGAAGGTATAATTTAGAAGAAATGTAACTACATTTGTGCGGAGAGAGTGTGGAAAACCACGGTTGGTATTTGAGCCACGACCTTACCATCAAGCCAAACCAAACTACAGGTACATGAGACCGATATTTCGTTCACGTGCCTACTGGTAGGGATTAATATAAAAAAAAACATTGTTTAAAAAAAACCTTTTGACACTAATTATGATTTTAACCATTTGTATGACGTGATCAACTATAGTTAATTTTAAAAACTTGATCCAGTAAATAAATTTCAATATTGCACTTTATCTAGGCAATATATGTTTAGTCAAGATTTAATTCTGTTTCATTATATAAAAGGAGTCAATTTAGTTATTATGATTATAATAATAATCATTTAACTTTATTTAATCATTGCCAGACAACCTTGGATGTGTTAGTAAAATCTGGATGGAAAAAAAAGTATTAATTGAAGTAATGCTTGTATACCGAGTGTAGTTGAGATATGATAAATTACTTTTATTTCCGGTAATTTGGATCAATAGTAAGCGTAATCTACTTTATTGAATTTCAAAATAGTCTAGAGTATTTTTCACCTATTATTTGTAATCGGCGCCTAAAAACTTGCTAACTTTGATGAGTCGATCCCTTTGAGATACTTGGTTTCAGCGCTTTATAGGCCCGACATTGTTTTTATTAGCTATATGGGCACCTCTTTACCTGAAATATTGGAAAGAAGGGCGATAGAAAACCAAATCCAGTGTTATTGGTCCTTTTCACTTTCTCACTATCTTACAGGTAGCGAAAGTATGGTGATCGTCAAAAAAAAGAACTCGAGATTTTGATGAATCTTGACGTTTCATTACTCCCTGAATCCGAAAAAGTGGTTTTTGAATTTCCGTCTGCCTATCTGTCTATACCTCCAACAAGAGCCTAAACTATTTTACCGATTGAGCTAAAACTTGATATCTAGGGTTTTTATAGGGTTGCCCAAAGGAGTTTTTGGAATTTGATATTTACCCCTAACATTAAGGGTGGTTTACTGAGGGGCAAAAAGAGAAAAAGTCGATTTTCTCAAAATATGCTCTAACGATTTTGATTAAATTTCATTTATAAACATTAATAATTATTCCAAACAAAATGGTTACTCTCAATATTTCGGCAAAGTGGCTTTAAGGGCTCCGGTCTGAAGCATAAATTAACATTTTTTTTAATATCTCCGAAACTATTTGAGATATGAAATTACTTAACATTACAAATATGTATATATATTTATAACACAAATATTTTATTCGAAACACATTTTTATAAAATCAATAACTTTCAATCTATACGCAATTATATATATTTTTTAACTATTAGGACATTAAAGTTTAAGTATTGCGACCGTAAAAAAAATCTAACCTGAAATGTTGATGGATGTCGACGTCTCATGACCCCCCGAACCCTAAAAAATAGTCTTTGCAATTATGTCTGTCTGTGTGTCTATTAAAACTTAAAATTAAGAGCAGTTTTATAAGGGGCGAAAAGAGAAAAAATAAGTTTTCTCAAAATCTGCTCCAACGATTTTGATTAAAATTCGTATCTAGGCGTTGATTAATATTATAAATAAACTGGCTATTTTCATTTTCCCATGAAAATGATTTTTAGGGTGCTTTACAGACGCGTTAATTTCCGTATCTCCGCAACTATTTGAGATACTAAACAACTTATCATTGCAAAATTGCAGGACTATTAGAAATAAAAAAAACTTTTATTTGACATATATTTTTATAAAAGCAACAGTTTCTGAGATATTTGCAAATATATTAAT
>CABEEJ010002050.1:0-126017 GCA_901482245.1 Timema douglasi
ACAGTACCACTGTATAGTAATGGGCATAACCCCATTCTTAATTTTTCTATATTTATATATTTTCTTTTTAACTATCTATTGTTACCAATATGCATATATTCATATATCTGTATTTATTTATTTGACTTGTTATCTTTAATTTATTATGACAGGTTTAAAGTATTTTCTTTTAACTCAAAAGATCCTCGCCCTTTTCCCTTTGAGTGATAACACAGAATAACGGGTGATGGTTGGGAAGGCTTCATGACGACAAATTGTTGTATAGGTCAAAGTGAAGGCCTATCAATGTTTGTGATCCTAACGCTCTTCTGCAATTTAATCATTTGTTTATTTCTTGCCCTCTTTATTTTATTGTACATGTGCCCCTGCCCTTGCCCATTAGAGGAGGAGAAGGGGGCGGTTCAAATTTAACAATGGTATCACAAGGTCTGAATGGTGTTTAACAAATTTCCTGTAATAATTTATAAGACCCAGAAAAGCTTGTAGTTGTTTGTTTTTTGTTCTTTGGTTTATGAAATTCCCTCTGGGGTGATGACCTAAAAATTTATTTGTCACAAAGAAAAGATTTTTTGAAATTAACTGTCATTCCTCCTGTTTTAGGTTTACTTAATATCAATTCTAGCTGTTTTACGTGTTGCTCAAATGTTTTTGATGCAATCACTCTGTCATCTACGTACAGAGTTACAAAACTAAGCACCTCAGGGCCTAAAACCTCTTCTAAACCTCTAATGAATTTACTGGTTTATACTCAGTCCGAAAGGCATTCTTTTAAAACAAAAAGTTCTTCCATTATATATAAAAGAGGTATATTTTCTAGAGTCTTGTTCTAACTCAATTTGCCAAAAAGAGCTTAATAGATCCAATGAAGTTAAACATTGACCGCCTTTAAATTTCTTAATTAGTTAATTTGTTTGTACTGGTGATTCATTATCATTAATTAAAATTTGATTCACTTTACGGCCATCTAAACATATCACCCCTCCCCCCTCCATCTTTTTTCTTAATTACCACTAATGGGTTTATTATGTCAGAGCTACACCGCTCGATTATATCCCATTCCAACGTGTGATTAAGGGTCTCCTCTACAGATGATCTCTGGCTATAAGGTACGGGATATGATTTGCAATTAAAAGAGGTTTGATCTGATACTTGCAATTTACATTTATATAAGTTATTTAATCCTGGTTTTTCTGAAAAGATTTCTTTATGTTGCCACATTACATCTAATAAACTTTTGTTTTTGCTCTTTACTGATGGCTGACAGTTTACAAATTATTTCTTCTATGTCTGTCCAAGGTATTTGTAAGCTATTATGAGTATTAACTGATAATTGTTGTAATCTTTTTATACTGTTTTCTTGAAATTGATTGTTTATATTCCTTTTACTTGCAATCTTAGAATATTTTAACAAACTTTTTCGCTAAATGGCACTTTCAAATTAAAAGGTTGTTTATTGATTGACACCTGTCTATTTTGATAATTTATATCAACTTCAAATCCTGCTAACCAATCTGAACCTAGTATAATTGGAACATTTAAATTTTCTATAATAAGGAATATGACGCTCATTTTTATATTGTTTATATCTACATAGATTAATAGTTGTTTTTTAACCTTTTTGTTTTTAGTTCCCGTTGCCCCTACAATTACTGTATTAGTTACGGGTAACACGGGAATAGCCTTCTTTAAATAACTATTTTTTATTATTTCAAAACATTCTTGTGACATTGCTGTCACTTCTGATCCTGTATCTAGTAACATTTTTACCTTAACATTACCTAATTTTCCTTCAATTTCAGGTGATACTCTTTTACTAAAATTATGCTTATCTATTGTTTCAAATAACAAATCTTCCTTAGGGTTACCCTGTAGTATTAAATTTTGCCTAACATACTCTAAATAAGCCGATTGTTCTGTGGTCCGGTTTTTACTTGTAATCTGCATCACGTACGGACTGTCACATGATTGACTTTTTTAGTTTGCGTTTGTCTAGAATGGTACCTATTTAAATTTGTTGTCCCTGGGAATGGTGGCACAAAATTAAAATTTGGAGGTTGATGTATTTGACTGGTTGTTAATCCAGGTTGACCTGTATTGTTACTGTTATTAATCTGTCTTTCACTTGAATTTATTTGCCTCGAATGTCCTTGGTTCCTATCTTGTTGATACACTCTCTTATGATTTGTTTATCTCCTATTTTGCTCTGGAGTTTGATAACTATTTTGTATATTTTGTCTATTATTGACTTCTCTGATTTGAGGGTTTGACGATTGCCTAGGCCTATCAATACCATACTTGTTTAATTGATCATTGATTTCTTGCTTTCTTTGATTCCTATCATTGAATGACATCAAAACTCTCTCTACATCTTTAATATTCTGTTTATTTACACTGATTAGAACATCTTGTACTGCAGTTGGAAAATGATTCATTAGAAGACCTATCAATCTATCTTCTGTTACTGGGTATCTTAAATATTTCGCCTGTGTTACAAATTTATTGAAATATTCACTCATAGTACCATCCTTGTTGTTATATTTTCCATTGAAAATTAATTGTAGAAAATCATCCTGCATGTTTTGAGACCAATATTTTTCCAAAAATACTTCCCTAGCCTGCTCGTATATCTCCATTCACTCTCTATACCATCTGCCCAAGATTTTGCCTCATTTTCTAGGCCTGATGAAAAATATATCTATTTTGACTTTTTCGTTTATTCTTTCTCCTTTAAATACTCTTTCCACCTTGTTTATGTACTGTATTGCTGAAATATTTCCTCTTTTTCCCTTAAATTTTGGAATAAGTTCTAATGACGTTTCTCTTAGACCCTTAGCGGATAGGTTGGTAGTTTCGTGTAAATTACCAGCTTCCCCTAGATTTGTTTGATTTTCTTGTACAAAATCTGTAAATTTTTTATGTAGTTTTTCTACCGCCTTGGTAACAATCCCATCTATTTGTTCTTTAATTAAATCTTTATTTGTATCCTGTTGAGACTCAAGTACTGATTTTACTTTATTGATCTCTTGTTCAATGTTGTGTTGAACTAACTTGCATTTCGTTTTTGTGTGTTTTACTTGAAGGTCTAGGTTCCCAACTTTACTTTCTACTTCCTTTAACCCCTTATTTACTTCTTGTTCTACTGTTTCTATTTTATTTTTATTAGCCATAATCTGTTCCATTAATTTGAATTGTCCCTTCTTTAAATTTTCTTGTCTTTCTGCAAGAGCTCTGTCTAATTCTTCTCCCTCTATTACTTTTTTGTCTAATATATTTACCTGTACTGCTAAGTCTTGATGAACCGTCACTAATTGGTCAAATTTTTGCTCTAACTAACCAAATCTCTGCTCACAAGTCTCCTTACTCTGTTCGATTTTGGCACTTAGTTCTTTATTAATTTGTTCTAGTTTAGCATCTAATTTCTGATCGGTTTCTGCTATTATTTCCTGTCTAGTTGCATCTAATTTCTGATTGGTTTCTGCTATTATTTCCTGTTTATTTGCATCTAATTTCTGATTGGTTTCTGGTATTATTTCCTTTTTATTTGCATCTAATTTCTGATTGGTTTCTGCTATTATTTCCTTTTTATTTGCATCTAATTTCTGATTGGTTTCTGCTATTATTTCCTGTTTATTTGCATCTACTTTACATCCCAGTTCCCTCATAGTCTCAAATAAAATTTGGAAAGGATCAACCTGTTTTATCGTTTGTACTACTTTTTCTTCTACTAAGGTTACTGTTCCCCCTACACTTTGATTCATTATTTGAATTATTACCTCTCCCTTTTCTACTGCCTCTTCAGAACTAACCCTCGCTTCTTCTGGTTCAACAGTTGCCCTCGTTTTGAATCTGTCTGGTCTTTCATCTTCCTCATAGATATATGGCATTGTGTCTTCTTTGTCATATTCTACAAGTTCTCTTATCACTTCCTCTGCCATGTTGCGATTATTGTTTTCCCTTAATTTAAATCATTTAGTAAAAAACATACTGTCCCCCCCCCCCAAATGCACAAATGACATAGAATGATTTTTTACTAATTGTTTTGAGTTTCTGTTGACTTATCTAATGGTGGGCCACATCCAGCTGATCCCTCCGCCATTGTCGGTAATGAGTCGCTTCCCTTGGTCCTCGGCGCTGCTTCCTGCTGCTATTGTAGGTGATTCGTCGCTTCCCTCGATCCTCGGCGCTGCTTCCTGCTGCTATTGTAGGTGATGCGTAGCTTCCCTCGGTCCTCGACACTGTTCTCTGCTGCTATTGTCGGTGATGCGCCTCTAATTACCTCGGGTATTTGTAGTATTTCGTGCCCTTAAGTTGGGACGCCAATTGAAGCAGTACTGTTTTCGGGTCCCACGTTGGGACACCAATTGAAGCGGTTACTTCTTACGAGTTCCACGGTTTAGATCACAATTGAAGAGGTACTGTTTAATTAGCTGATAATTGCCCCATGATCGAGCACTATTTAAAGCAGTACGATATTTTGATGATATAATTGGTATTTATAGCCCCGTAATCGAGCGCCAATTTTCACGACACAGAATTATTATGCCCCGCAATTGGGAGCCAATTGAAGCGGTACTGTTTTACGGGTTCCACTGTTGGACGCCAATTGAAGAGATTACGGTTTAATTAGCTGATAATTGCCCCATGGTCGAGCACTAATTAAAGCGGTACGGTATTTTGATGATATAATTGGTATTTATAGACCTTTGATCGAGCACCAATTGAAGAGTTTACTGAATAATGCCTCTATGTTTGGGACACCATTTATAAAGTTTATGAAATGTTTATATTGTGAATGCCCTCACGTTGGAGCCATTTGTTACATGTATAATTGTTACTGATATAAATCACTTTATTTACTATTGAATAATAACACAATTGTGAAGTTTGATATTATTTATTTATTCAATAATCACTATTTGTAATGGTTGGAAAACTGATCATGTCGTTTAGCGTAACAATTTAGAGAGGTGGCTGATAACACGATCGTAGGAATCGCGGACAGGAGTTGCAGTCCGAGTTCTTTTAAGGACTGGGCTCCTAGTGCCGTTAAATTGCACCATCTTTCGCATATATATCTATTTCTCATGGAAGCTTCGAGAAGCTTGTGTTTAGAAAAAATAAAATACTAAAAAGAAACCATCTGGATGGAAGTAGAAAGATCCAGAGCAAGAAACTGACTCAAATTACCTTTTAAAAATGCATATTGATCATTCGAGAAGAGGAAATTATTATTTAAAGACTTTAAATTGTCATTTTGACCTTACAGGTCCTACGTCACGCACTCTGACGTCATTTATAGTGGCTCTTGTGCCTTCTTGGAAGAAGAAGTGCTTTAATCGCCACATAATAGATTGTATTATTTAAATAAAATAAAATATGTTTATAAAATTAGGATGATATTATTGTCAATGCTCTCACATATTCTTTAGGGTCAAAATCAGGTACTTTACATTATACAAGGCAAAGTGGAAGGTAAACAGGGCCCAGGAAGACCATAAATTCAACTGATTGATGACCTCAAACAAGAAATTAAGATTAACTTTCAGGGTCTAAAAAAGGAAGCTTTTAATAGGAAACTCTGGATGACTCAATTTGAACAAGGCAATGGACCTGTCGTAAGACAGACCACCTAATAATAACTATAGTAGTAAAAATAATAATAATAATAATAATAAGATACCCATTTAAAACTTGGCGGGCATTATTCATAAATATGTATAAAGCTAACATAAAATTATTGCTTTTCCTACACAATTGGAATGAGACTTATAACTTTTTGAAAACTCTTGAACTCTTGAACTTAGACACAATGCTAATACTCAAATTTTGTAAAAAATAATTTGTTTGAATTAATTTTTGTAGCTTAGATTGCTTTCACTATACAGGCCTTTCAGGAATAATATAATTTTGTGCCGAGCTAACCTCAGTTAGCTCACACAAGGGTCTTGGTATGTAACCTTTTTCTGGCACATATACTTCTAATTACTTTATTTGATCCTTAATGAGCCTCCTTTAATTGTTCGTGCGCGCGAATCCCCCCTTCCTCGGAAGAGGGGTAATTCCTGACGTTCATATATCTTCTTTCCCCCTCCACTCTCTTCGATCGCTGGTCATGCGCTCTGCTCGAAGCGAGTCCGGCCCTCTATTTTCACCCCTCCTCTCTCCTTGCAGTTAGTTCCCGTCAGGGAGTGCTCAGCGAGTATCCTAAGCGAGTGCTAGCTTTAGGGTTGTACTATTAACACTGGGGAAAGACGCTTCGTCTTAGACCTGGTATTCTGCGCTCTTTAAATATTGGCAGTGTTCTCCTGATATACAATGGGTTGTCGCTGCCCTGTATATTCGCCATGGCATCGCTGGGATGGCAGCTTTGGGACCATCACAGTTAGCCCTCGCCACACCTTGCCTTGATAAATTGTCTACTACTATCTACAGCTGGTACGGTACTGGTATTCTCCCGCTGGTACGAAGCTACTTCATCATTGGTGCCTTGCTGGCGCTAGCTTGCTGGCGTGCTGGTACTGGGCAGCTAATCTCCAGCGGGTACGGTACTGGTATTCGCCCGCTGGTACGGAGCTACTTCATCATTGGTGCCTTGCTGGCGCTCGCACGCCGGAAGCGTACTGGTTCAACGGGGCTGCCATGCTGGTACTATCCCGATTGTTAGCAGCTGGCTCGTGGTGGGTACGTTCGCCAGGAAGTTCACGCTGCTGACGGACCCATCAGAATACGGTTGGTCGAAGTGTATAGGATTTAAGCGCGCAAGGACCCACTGCCTTTAGAGCGTACGACATAGTATAGTGATGCGAGTTGTCTAGGTCATGAGTACTGGTAGTGGATGTATAACGGGCTCGACTCCCGGGGGAAGTACTCTAGGTTATTTGTTAGGCGTATTGTTGTGAAGCATTGAGGCGATTGTTGCTCCATTTGAGCTTGTAGTGCTAGAATCTGTAATCATGCACTGTGTGCCAAGCCTATAGGTAACCTTATATTTGTATGCTCTCATAGGCTGGGTGAGGATAGCCAGACACCAGTTTACTATATACACAGAGCTGGCCAGAATGTTACCACCAGTCTATACGAATAATTTAACTTGTTAACCCAGATTGCCAGGGAGCTCATGTTTAGATATATGTGTTGTTAGCATACCCCAGCCTTGGGCATGATCAGCCAGAATGTTCTTTATTAGTAAAGTGGTTCTGCATTTTTTCTAGAGTCGGTCATTGTCTGTGTGATAAGCAAGTAGCTAGACAGTTATGCCGCCTGTGTATAATGCCACCAGAATCCTATAATCTATTATTGTCGTGCTTATAATGTGTTTACTGTCAATATTAAATAAATCTTATATGCTCAATTTCTTTCTACTATGTTTACTTGCATCCCACCCCAATTTTCCTGTGGTTAGGGTGCAATTTAAAATTGATATTTTAAAAATAATAATTGGTAAAAATCATGCCTAAAAATACAGAATGGAACACTGCAACTTTTAAAAGAAAAATCTTATTGTTGGCATGTGGTCTAAGCACTTGAAATGCACTTGTATTTGCATGGATGTAGGGTAGGAAACGGTTTAGGACAAAACACCTCAGTATAAACACCAATGATTTTACTCCTGTCATTGGCAAATCAGACCAGATACAATGGTCACTTTAATCCAAATCTCCACAAATGTGGATAATTGTGGGTGTTCAGCTCTTTTCTGCGAAAGATGGCAACTAATGTACCCTGAAATTTACTGTTATGCCATGGAAACTTTGGATCCACAATTCTAATGTAAGTGTGTAGGTCTTAGATTAATATTACTTTCAATGTTTAATTATTACAGCCATTTGATTAAATTATTTTCTGAAGAAAAAAGAGCACATTTTATAAATGTATCTTCTATCATTTCATAAGCCAACCATAAAAAAACTTAAAAACTAGAAGGATGATTAAGAAGAGTTTAACTTTAAAAGTGAAACACTTACTTTCGGTATTCAGAAAGTATTTTGAGAATTTCCTCATCCTTTAATTTATTTGGTTCTTGCCTGAAAATGGCTGTGAAATCTGAGGAAGTGTCAAGCTCATTGCTATAGAGTCGGAACAAAGGACGTGCAGTCCAGGCAAATGGCATTTTATAGTTTCCTAGTCTGGAACAAAACAACATTTAAAACCACAATTTTTATAGGATATTATTTGTAGCTATTTTTTATTATATAAGATTAACATGTTTCCAGACAAATAAATAATCTTTATTTTTCAGTGCATTTTGAAATCCAGTCAAACCTTTCAACATCTCAATATTTTAAGTAATGCATTTAATTTGTAATAAGATTCACCATATATATATTTTTAAATAAATATTATTTGCATTTTATTATTGACTTGCTAGTGCTTTTGGAGAAACACAAGAGAGGTAGAACTTTTAAAACCATGTATAAAAATAATATTAGTTTTCTTAAGATCACAATTACCCAACAGCAATGGCTGAGCAGTCTATTGATGGGAGATTAAGGTTTGAATCCGGTATGGGGACAATAAGGATGGTTTCCCGTTCTCTATTTACAAAAAATGCTCAAATAGTCAATGTTAAAAGTAAAACACATTCATTCCTGGATACAATCATCACAACATTTTTTTAAACTTCTTTTTTCTTTAAATAGTTAAAGTTCATGTACATTATTGTGTATGGTAGATTTTTTCACTATATATTTATATTGGTATAAACACATACATAAATAGTCAAACTAGAACAAAATAAATCCTTGGGAAATATTTTGACACATAATTAATTTAAACAATGATACCTGTTTATACCTTTTTAATTTGTCTTTCTCAAATAGGCCTATCCATCAAATCAGAAAGATAGTTTTAAAATGCATAACTCAATAAATAGGGCGGCCAGCAAAACTATATTTAAAAATTCCCTGACTTTTGCAGGTTTTCTAGAAATAGTTTCCAACTTGTTTAACCATTATACAATATATATATATATATATATATAAATTATTTTAAAAACATTATTTTATTAATATAGCAACTTTATGTAATAATATTTTAAAGACGCATATACATTCTGAAATTGTGTTTCTCTATGAAGGGGTTAAGGCATTTCAGTCTAAAGCAATGGTTTATCTGTTATTGAGATTTAAGATATATTTCTTAGTGATCAAAAAAATTTTAAGCACCACATCTTACTACTCTTTTATATTATATGAGTATGTAATAATTACGCTAATTGTTTTGGGGATTAGGAAGGTTATATTTAGAGGAAGTGTATCCAAAATTGGGTGGAGGGATAGTGGAAAATTATTTGGGGAAAACCACCCTTAATATGCCCGCCCAAGATTCAAACCTCTATTTCCAAGTCATCAGCAATCCATTCTACTGTGTGATAATTCAGATGATGCGGCCACTGAAACGGGTGAGATTATATTGAGCTGTTAAAAGATCGCCTTGAACCAGTACAGTTTTAAAAAGATTATTGACATTGTAAAGAGAATAATAAATGATCTTAGTAATGGAATAAAACATTTATATTTTTTTCCCTTGTAAAACATTTTAGAAAACATTCTAAAAAATGGTTGAAAGTAAGGTGTGGTTATAATTAAAAATTATGACTTAGATGAACTGCTCTAGAAATATATATAAAAATTAAATTTATTTATTAAATAGTAGATAATTTGGTATATGTATTAAGTGAAATTACAAGTCAAAATGTATAATTTAAATATACTTCTGGTAAAAAAACATATTATAAGATATGAAAATTTATATACAATTATAATGTATCACCAACTAGACCATAAACGAGATGATGAAAAGTCTAAAACATGGGTTGAAACGTTAAAAATATTAATACAAAAGCTTTTAAGATTCAATATAGTATGGTATAAAACAATGTTTTAGGTCCAAATATGTTGAGAAATAAAATAATAAAATTTAAGGTTAACATCTCCAAACAAATTTAATTAAATAATGTGGAATAATCTAATACTTATCTGAATCCTTGTCTCATTATTCCTTTTTGATATCCAGCACTGGAAAGATGCTTGTACAAAGTTTAAACATTATGTGTATAAATTAATATATCACCTAAATTAAATTAATCATTTTTTGTAAAGAGAGGCTCCCAAAATTGCATTGGCTCAGTGCCCAAAATCCTCTGGGCAGTCCTGAATGCCAAAGGCACAGTAAAGGGTTAAAGTACTATAAACTTGAGTGAATAAGAAGATAAACTTGGAAAAATAAGTAATTTCAATGAGATAAAAAATTGTTCAAATTATAATGTAACTCAAATTTACCAGGGTGGCCACAGAAATTCCTAAATTCCTAGACTTTTGCAGGTTTTCCATACAACATTTTCTATTTTTCCCCGATCATGTTTAACCCATTTTTATAACTGTTGGCCACTAAGTATGGATCGATCTTCAATGGCAAACAGATATGAAGTGATATTTATTGTCTGTGACCTGCACTGGTGAGTACATTGACAAAGGTGTCAGTCCCGGGGATGGGGAGGTCCAGGTTCAAATGCACACAATTTGTTAAGATTAACAAGGAACAAATCAGAACAATGGAGCTATATAATATTGTTGTTGCTTTAGTTTTTTGTTCATTACTCATGTAAGTGAATACGTAATGAAATACTTGATGGGATATTGTCTCGTGAGTTTGAATGAGCCCTCCTGTTCCACCTAAACCTAAACAAAGTTTACACACATGTGCATTATATGTCTTTGGTTCAGGCTAAGAAAATAATCAAAGCAACACAATGTGTCTGAAGGTTATTATTAATTAATTCACTTTATCTGTGATTGCCATAATACACAATAATTGAAATGAGTTAACAAAAGAATATATTAATCGCTCTCTTGTTTTGATAAAATAATGATTATGCTTAATTTTCCTTGTTTCATGGTCAAATAACCTGACTTTTCCCTAATTTATATTAGCTTTCATATTCCCTTGCTATTCCAGGTTTGTGGCCACCCTGTTTACTGTCTATAAACGCACCTATATCAATAATATAAAGCAAGTGCACTTCAAAATAACTGTATTTTTTATAGTTAGTAAATTTTAATTGATTTTCCTGGTAAAAGATATAGATTTTTTATTTTATTTAATAGTATGCAAGTGATGTAATTTTGTAAATCAATACAATCATAGTGTGTATTAATTTTAAATAATGTACATGATAAGTAAAAATGACACTTGTACAAGCGATGGCACTCTGTAATATGAAATATTAGTAAGTTCTCAGGTGATTGTGTTTGTAGGGAATCAGGCCGATACGATATTATAATTAAAGTAATTATATGAGCTGTTTTTTGTCCAAACATTTAAATGTAAATTTAAATCATAATGCTATACTATAGACCTATAGATCTATATGATAGGCTATCTAGTGATAGAGTAGTAACTACACTACCGTACTTGAAAATTTTTCTATTGTTACAAATACTCTAAACAATTTTTCTAGCACCACATCTTAATGTCTATTCAGGTTATACGCATATATACAAATTACACTTATTAATTAGGGACGAAGGAAGTTGTTTTTAGAGGAAGTGTACCCAAATTTGTATGGAGGTACAGTGGGAAACCATTTTGGAAAAAAAACCTTCAGTTCACCCAATCAGAATTCAAACCCCAATCTCCCTGTCATCGGCAGTCTAGTTTAACATGAGAGTGACGTCTTTGACCATGTGACCAGTTAAGTAGGTAGTACTCTAATAAATAACAAAAGTTCCCACACACAAAGTTTATAAACGGAACAACACTAGGGGTCTGTGAGCTCAAGTTTTTTGATTCAAGTGAGTTCCTCATGAAACACCAGAGTACTGCGCCGAGTTGAGCTTGGGATGAGTAAATATATAATTTCAGAGATCTATTATGTAAATAAAAAATAAATATGTTATAACTTATAACATTATTTTAATTATTTTTTATAATATAATAAAAAAGTTTTAAAATCAAAGACTGCTTATTTTTAATTTAAGTAATTAAAAGAATTAAATCATAATAAATTATAAAATTACATTTTAAATCTAAGAAGTAACCAACAAATTAATGATTAAATTCCATTCATGGAAATCTGTTTGGATTTTTTTTTTTAATAAATAACTCCATTGATGACGAATTTTAGGGTAAAGAAGGATAAGCGGGCGATTGAGAATCAGGAAAGAAGGGTAAGGGTATGGAAATTGAAAGAGGAAGACTATAATAAGATTTTTCATAAGAGCATAAAGGACAATATAACAAGGAATTTGAAGGAAATAGGGGAAGAGGAATGTAGAGGATACAGAAGGTTTAAGGGTGGAGGCAGCAGAGTAAGTCCACAGGAGGACAAGCAACAATAGGAAATGGAAGGAAACTCCTTAGTGGAATGAGGGAGTGAGAGAGGCAGTTGTAGGAAGAATAGGTTCTTCAGAGAGTGGTTCCAGCTCAAGACAGTGGAGGCAAAGGAGGTTTACAAAGAAAGAAAGAGGGAAGAAAATAAGATTGTGAGGAAGGAAAAGAGAAGCTGGGTGGAGAACGATGTAAGCAGAGAGCTAGCAAGGGGAGTAAGAGAGTGATGTATAAAATAGTTAAGAGTAGAAGGAACAGGGAAGAGAGAGTGGTAATGGTTGACAAGAATGGAAATGATGTGGCTAAAAAAGAGAAGCTTAAGGAGATGTGGAAAGAGCATTTTGAGGAGTTGCTGAGTGCAAAGGGGAGCTGCGAGGAAGAACAAAGGAAAAATGAAGCAGGCATCAGTCAGGGAAGGATAATGGATATAGCCTGGAAGGATGTTGAAGAAGAATCATGGAAAATTAAGGGGGGGGAAAGCTTTAGGAGTGGATAAGGTCAGTGTAGAGATATTGAGAGCAGCAGGAGTAGTGGGACTGCAGTGGCTGTATGGGGTAATGAAGATAGTGTTATCCATATATTTAAAAAGGGGAATTGGGAGAGGTGTTGAAATTATAGAGGAGTGATACTTATGTGCCATTGTGCAAAGGTATATGAGAAAGTGCTTGAGAGGAAAGTCAGGCAGGTAGTGTAAGGAAGGTTAAAGGTGGAGCAATATGGCTTTGGACCAGATAGGTCCAAAGTAGACCTAATGTTCACCATGAGGCAGTTGCAGGAACTTCATTACTAGTATGGAAAGAATCTGCTGGTGGCTTTTCTAGACATAGAAAAATCTTATAATAGTGTGTACAGAAAAAAGGTGTGGGAAGCATTGAAAAATAAAGGATTGGAAGATAAAATAGTGAGTAGAGTAAGAGAAATGTACAAGGGAAGCATGAGCTGTGTGAAGGTGTGAGGTGAGCAGACAGAAAGTTTTTGAATTGAGGAATGGCTTGAAATAGGGAAGCGCGCTCTCACCATTGTTGTTCATGGTAGTAATGGATGTTATGATGAGAGAGGTGGTAGGATGAGTAGAGGGAAGAAACACGAAAGCAAGTGTTTGCATACGACCTGATGTTGTGGGGAAACAAGGATCTAGGAGTGCAGGAACATTTGGATATATGGAACGAGGTGGTAGAAAATATGTAATTAAGTTTAATGTATAGAAAAGTGAATTGTGGATTATAACATGGAAGGAAAATAGGCACATGAGGAGAGCAACTTAAGAAAGTGGATTGTTACAAGTAATTTGGAAGTGTGGTAGAGGAAAGAGGAGGAAACGAGAAATAATGAAGAGAAAGAGGGGCAAGCTGAGCCCTTTTACAAAAACGGCAGAAGTCTGGTATGGGGTATAGATGTACCGCAAAAGAGTGATGTACAGGGTGTACTATGTCTCAATATTGCGGTATGCATCAGAAAATAGGATAAGAAGGAAAGGGATAAGGGCAGAATACAGGTATGTGAGATAAAATTTCTGAGAAGTAGTCTAGGAGTCACAAGTATGGGCAAGGTGAGGAATAGAAGGGTGTGAGAGAGAGAGAGAGAGAGAGAGAGAGAGAGTGAAGGAGGAACTCGTGCAGGATAGGATAGAAAGGGCGAGATTGAGGTGGTATAGACATGTGAAGATGATGGAAGAGGGAATAATTCAAAGAAGGAGGCTCAAAATGGAGGTGGCGGGTAGGCAGCCAAGAGGAAGACCCAGGGACAGGTGGATAAAGGGAGTGTTGAGGAGTGTGGAGGAAGAGGAGTAGATTGGGCTGTGGAGGAAGAAAGGTGGTGGGACGATATAAGTAAATAGAGAGGCTTATACTAGAGACAGACCCAGCCGTTGGCAGGAACCTGTACATCATGATGATGAATTCCAGTGTTCCCTGTCCATCTAGAGTGCAGCTGTTCACTTGGTTCTGGCCTCTTTTATCAAAGAGTGAAATTAGAGCATTAATGACTTTGACATTTCAATAGCCATCTGCTTCACAATTTCCTATTTGTTAGGTTCTTCTTCCCCCCTTTTCTCCCCCCCTCACACTCCAAATCCTCAAACTTTATCAACATAAAACACATACAAATAAGTAAACAATTAGTCATTCATTCATCACCAGACACACAATGCAAGGCAATGAAAGAACCTTTTTTAAGGAGCTCAAACAGCGAGCCCATAAATCTTTCAATTCCAAACTCAAGTATTAAAGCTCGGCTTGAAATCAGAGTACATTCACTAATCAACATCATAATCATAGATCATAATAATTACCTTTGGCAGCATGACTTGACAGATTTGTGCACACGAAGACCTAATCGTGGATCTTTAGTGCTTTTAACATAAGGTTCAGTTGTCTGGTAGATACTACCTTGTAATATTTTGTCTATTCGGACTACGAGAAAAATATCAGGATGAGGATAACTCAAATTGAACACAGCCTGGAATGTAAAAAAACAAGTATATCAACAAACAAAAGCAAAAAAAACCACACATGCTAACAATGCTCTAAATATAGTAAGTACACTGTCAAAGTTTAAAATTTTTTGTGATACAAAAGTATGCAGTTTTAATAAAGTCAGGCCTTAGCGAAGGGAGCACAAGTTGACTGTTTTAAGCCCCCCTCAAAAGTTGACCAAAAAAAACTAACTCTCTCTTATTTACAGTTTAAACAAAACCAGATAATACAATACAATACCTTGGTGCAGAATCGGTCAAGCATTTAAATTCCCTAACATTTTTCTTACTTTTAATTAAATTCCCTGACATTTATTTGTTTTCCAAGATTTTAGTCACCATGTACATAGTTTAACACCATCATTTTAATGTTTAAGTATATCTTTAAAACTAGTTTGTAATTGTGTTTACTGAGAGATAAACCAAGACAAAATATTGACAAAGTAAATAGGAAGTATTTGTGAGTGTTGGGAAAGTCGTGAAAGAGATCAAGCCTTTGAGATTAGGAAACAGTAAAACCTTTCAACTGGAAACTATTCTAATGATAGTACTGAGAGCATGTCACAAAATAGTCAGCAAAGAAAGAAGACTAGAAGGTGAAGCTAGGATAGAGTGTAGAGACAGGGTCCAGCTATCAACCCCTGTTTGCATTTTGATAGAAATTAAACAGCGGGAATTTGAGAACAGCCTACCTGGAGATACGTGTGTGTCATAAACACTTCAACATGTGAGTGCTTGAAGTTTTAATATTTATGTGTGTAGTGTAGACTAGTGTTTATTAGTTAAATACCATGTAGGTTAACTGGAATACTTCATCTGAATGTTATTTTTGTTTTCTGTATGTTAATACTATGTATTTCCAGTAAACAAATATAATCATCTAGTCTACTTTAGTTTTATAAGAACCTTTATAGACGAGGTTGTTAGAAGAATGGGTTACCTACCCTGGGCACAAATAGCTCCCTTCTTCCCCCTCATCCTCCACCCAACATCAGTAATCTTTTTCAATAGCTCTCTTAAGTCCTTAATATATTTAGTCATGTGGAAAATGGCTTTTTTGAAAAGGGTATAATAGTGAACTACATAATCAAGGGTGACTCAAGTCTTTTCTGCAAGCATAAATTTTTAAACCTACAACTTTAATCATTTCTAAAATTAACCAGGGGTGACCGAATTAATCAGGCTCAACTGAATCTTTCTTATATTGGAGAGGGGTAACTAACCAAAGAGGAGTTTCAAGGGATTCCCTCCCTACCCCAGGCCTTCTCACAGAAAATATTTGACAAATAGATGTCTTTAGATTACTTAAGTGGTCATTGCCTGAAATTTATTTGAAAATTATAACCCTCCAGAGTATATTTAGAATGGTCTTTCCTTCGAATTTTATTAAACATAATGATATTCATAAAAGATATTTAGAATGGTCCTCACCTAAGTTTTTAATTTTCAGTTGATAGCTTTAGAAGCTATTTGAAGATTGTTTTTAATCCTGTAATAATTTAATTGTATCATATTCAAAATTACAAAGAGGAGTGAAATAAATGTAAAGGGGGCAAATTTATTTAAGAGGGAAAATATCTTTCAAGATGGCATTTCCCTTTCCCTCGTTTTGCCATCACTTAAACCTTTATTCAAGAAGTTATCATTATTATTATTATTAGCACCGCGTCTTGATACCCGTTCAGGGGTATACACACTTATGCTAATGTGTAATGGTAGGGTGATTGTGAGATGAAATGGAGGACCTACAGTTTAACGTGGAATCTGAACCACAGTGGAAGCCTGGCATTCCCCACATTTACAAGTTGTGATTAATACACGACTTGTCAGAGGTGAAGGAAGGGTTTGTAGTCAGATAAATCTGTGCCAAGACCAAGGATTGAACCCACCAGTCATACATATTAATTTAGAGCTTGAATTAAAAACACATTTTATTGCTTGAGGTGTGATCATGTAACATATACATATATTAGGGGTGTACAAAGATTCCAAACAAAACCGATGTCAGCTTCAACTTCACTTATAAAAAAAATCCAGCTTCAAAAATTAAAAGGCTTTGCCAAAAAAGATATTGAGAGCTATAATATATTCAATTTATGGTCCATTAATCCTATTCTTAGCTGTTTTGTACTTTACAAATTAATAATCAAATGAAAAAACTGTAGTAATTGACTTTTAAGTTGTAATGATAACTTAATTTATCATATTAAAATGAAATATAGCAAACAATTGTGCAATAAAATAAATTCCAAGTAATTTAGTGCATAAAATTATATATAAATATCACAATATCAAATTTTTTCAATCATAAAAAACAAATAATACTTAAACTCAGATTTGGCTTTGTTAATATTTAATATACTCGATTTGAGTTTACTTTTAATTGAAAATACACTTTAAACACCCCTAACAAATATATAAAATTAGAATAAAAGTCATAAATTTGTTTAAGCTTTAGCTGCTGGCAAAGATAAGAATACAGCACTTTAAACCCCAGTTTTTGAATGCATAGGGATAAAACATTGAACCACTATAGAATTTACCTTAAGTAAACAATATCACTCATAACCTTAACTTTACCTGCTTTGGTGGCCGCATGGTCTAAGATGTCGAGGTTCGAATCCTGGTCAGGTGTACTGAAGGTGGTTTTTCTATAAGGCATTTCCCCTTTCCCTCCACTCAAATGAAGGTACACTTCCTCTGAATTCAGCCTTCCTTACCCCTAACTCATTAGTGTAATTAGTAAATATGGGTATATCCTGAACAGGCAGTAAAAAACTTCAAAAAACCTTAACTTTGAGGACTGTTATACAGTCAAAGTCTCAAAATTCTTCAAAACAATCCCTTGCGATATGCCCCTGTTAAGATGGGGACTGGCATACCAATGCATCACAAAGTCCAAAAAATCATTCAACCTAAATATTCACCCATTATTCCACATGTGAAAGCTGCTGCACCACTAACACCACCTAAAATTCATATATAGAATAGCAGAATCTCAGAGAAATTTTTAATCCATCAGGGAAGTATTGATCCTTCAACAACTAAGCTGGCACCATTGAAGCCAATTTTGAGTTCAATCTACATTCTCCTAAGGGAAATATCATGTGGCATCAAACTAGTGAAGTGTGTGTGAATGTGTATTGCTGTTTTTAATTTTATTTGTGCTTCATTTTATATGATTATATTCCATTTACTTGATGGCTAATTAGATATTATAAATAACACATTTACAAAATGTTGAAATAATGGTTGATTCACACGTTTGCCGAAAATACAGATCAAAATCTGCTTAAGGGGTGCAACAATTCACACATTAGTAGAAATTTACTTTGATCCATGCTTGGCTTGAAATTGATTTGCAATGCTAACAAGAAACGGCTGAAAATCCAATGTTTTATTTTCTTGTAGATAAACAATTCTTAGAGATTAATATCACAATGGATGTTTTCAAACTATTATGTTGTGTCCTGAAATAAATGTAAACAGAACAAGAAGCACACACATGCATTGCATTATTTGAATACGTAATTAAATCATTTTACAACAATAGATGCAGCTGTCTGCTAGTACCTTGCTTTGAAGCTGCATCCCAATGATTGAGATGGTTGGTTTTGAATTTTGATAATTTCTCAAGCAAATGTTGTCATACAGAAAAGGAAAGCTGAAGTCATCTTAAGTCAAGACAAGTTGCCAACATAAATGAGGCTGAAATATTGTGATTGCTTTAGAGCTCGTCACATGATTATGTCCCGGCTCTTCTCTTGTTTTGAGGCAAATATTTGGATTCACAATAGGAGTACAAATTGCATCTGCTACAGTTTTAGTTGACTACTACAAACCTTTACTCAAGAAGACCAAAACAAAATTATTGGTTTTTAAATAACAGGAAGTCACTTTCGATAGATATTCATTAAAATAAAATTATTAGTTACCAGACTATCAAAGCTGAACTATTGTTGTAACATTTTAATGACAAAACGTATTTATATTGTACACAAACAAGTCATATTTGTACCTGTTTTGGGTATAAAATCCAGTCTTCTGGTACTTGTTGCAATTCAGATGGCAAGGCAATATCGGCATTGCTATCGTCTTGGGGAAAAGGCACCATCTTTCTTACTATTGGATGGTTTACATCAAAATAGAAGTTTTCAGTAAGTTTTCTATTTTGCCTTGTATCAAACAAAGCTAATGTAGTAAAATATGGTTCTACCTAAAGTGAATATTAAAAAAAAAGTACACTTGTAAAATTTTCATGAGCTTTATATTCCAACACAAATTACTTATTTAAATATATTGTACACAAAGAAAGTATTACATTATAATCTGTAAAATACTGTTAGTATAAAGGGCATTTTCTGTTTCCCCTGTGGGGACACTTTTAAAAATGTAAACCTATATTTGTGTGTGTTAGTTTGTCATTTCTCTTAAGTATGACCCGCCTCGGTGGCGTAGTTGGCTAACGCGCTAGTCATGTTGAGCTCGACCGCCGAGGACAGGGAGATCGAGGTTCGAATCTCGGTTGGGTGAACTTGGGGTGGTTTTTCCTAAATGGTTTTCCACTCTCCCTCCACGCAAATGCCTGTTCACTTCCTCTAATTCAACCCTCCCAATACATTAGCATAATTAGTACTTAAAGCGTATAACCCGAACAGGTAGTAAGACGCTGTGCTAAATAATAATAATAAATCTTAAGTATGAGTGTATTTAAGTTTTATTCACTATGAAATATAAATTTTTAAAAATAATCAAATGGATGAGTTTTTTGATTGTTTGTTTATTCAACCCTATCTTTCAATAATTGAAGACCTTAAAAATGAGTATGCACAAGTTACATTTTTAAAAAACGTTTTGGTGGTCATGTGATCTAACGCCCTACTCAGAAAGTAGACTATTCTGCCGGTGACGGGAAGATCAAGTTTTGAATCTTGGTCGAGTGTACTAAGGGTGGTTTATCCAAAATTGTTTTCCACATAAATGCAGGCACACTTCCTTTAAATATAACCTTCCTAAAGACTAAAACTACTAGCATAATCAGTACATAAGCATATAACCTAAACGGATAATAAGACGCCGTGCTAAAAAAAACTTGAGCTTTGGAATTAAAAATTAACTAGGAACAAAAGTTTGGATTGCAGAACATGCCTTAGAAGTGGGCAGTTGGTCAGATCTTACCCACTAAACAAATACGGGTTGACTATTTTCATATTTAAAACATAAATATATATAATGGGATGTGTATTGTGTTAACTATTATAGTGTATACATTTTATAACACATTTTAAATTTAATTTATGTCAATAATATTGAAAGTTGAGTATTATAATCATTAATATCATCATCATCATTTTTACTCTAAGCCCACTTCATAAGTAGTAAATAATTTAAAAAATCAACAAGTGTAAATTATCGAATAAATAATAAATAAGCATAGATTAAAATATAATTATGAACAAATAACAGTGATGCTCAAACAATCTAACGCCATGAATGTCTATGCCAAAATAATGATTGCAACACAAAACTAACAACTTATGAAAAGTGAGCTTTTTGGTGAATTTTAAACAGTGCTTTACCTTTACAGGAATACATAAGTTCACATTAATGATTGTCATCAGTAGGGTTCTGACCTCAGCTTTGTTATGTTTATTACTAACCATATTAGGTATACAGCCTGTATTTGGGCAGTTAGAAACTTACATTAATTTAAAACATATGCATGAAACAAGTGCAATGAGCACAAACATTTTGTAATAAATAAAATTAAAGAATATTAGGAAAATGGTAGAGCACAAATAAAAGTAAAAACACTAACACATATTTACACACACTTTGATATTTCGATTCTATTATAGCATCTTCCTCAGCAAGTAGTAGTATTAGACTAATTACTATTACTACAAATAGAAGTAAGAACACTAACACATATTTACACACACTTTGATATTTTGATGCTATAATAGCATCGAAATATAGAAGTGTATGTAAATATGTGTTAGTGTTTTTACTTTTATTTGTACTCTACCATTTTCCTAATAGTCTATCATTTTATTTATTACAAAAAATTAATTCAACTCAATCATTTCCCTGAGAGTGTAGATATTTCCTGCATATCATTAGATGCATTCAAATTTTTGAATGATTAATTGATGCAACACTGCCATCCAATACTTCCTTTCCCTCCCTTTCTCAACACTTTGTTTAATTTCTGCCTTCATACAAAAGGATTGTCAAAGTTCGCATTAAATCATCTTAAATTTTCAATTTGAACAACTTTCATCAATAGTATTTTTGTTTGTGGTTTTTTGTGCGGTTGTTGTTTGGTGGTGGTTGTAGTTATTGTTTTGTTGTTGTTTGGTGATTGTTGTTTTTGTTTTTATTTTTTCTCTTTTATTGTTATTATTATTATTATTAGCACCGGTATGGTTTGTAAATCAGATAAATCTGTGCCAGGACCGAGGATTTAACCCCGGAACCCCAGCATATAAGTCTGGCACCTTACCCCTAGACCTCCAGGTCACCTTTATTTCATCATTAGAGTTTGAAGTAGTTGTATCTAAGTTGTCGAAGAAAACACATTTTAATAAACGTGTTCAAACAGTGTGTATTGTGTTGAATGTTTGATTGAGCAACCTAATTTTTCAATTTTTATATGGTATGGCAAATTTCACTTCTCCTTTGCCACACCTGTGGTACATTGAAAAATATGTTGCCCACCTCTATCATAGTAGAATAAATTGTATGGACGTGCGAAACTCAAAAATATCTCAAAAATTCAAGAAAAAAATAATCCTGATCTCGTCTCGAAAATTAAAAAATATTGTTTTTCAATACCAAACTTTGAAAATACACTTTTAAACTGTAAAATTAAATTATTAATAGTGTTCATTGTAAATACCTATCACTATTTTATTAATTGCATTTAAAATGTGTATGAGCTATATCTCGAGTGTTTGAATGAACTATAAGATAATCTAAAGAAAGAGCCAGCTAAAATGTCAAAAAGGAACTTTATAAACTATATATTTATTTTAATAAACATAATTTAAAATATTTTACTTTCAAAGGACATTTTCTCGTCTCGTGCCTCGATACTTTTTTATATTCTTGTCTCGAATTGAAAAACTGGTTCTCACACATCCCTAATAGATTGTTGTTACACAAAAAATGTATTTAAAAATATTTAACATTGTCACAGCAAATACAACAAAATCCAGCCTTTTGAATTATCAAAACCAAGAAATATACTTGTTACTATGAAAATTCAAAATTGACAAAACTTTATACATATAAACCATACTAAAAATTATTATGTGGATGGGATGAGATGAATTGCTTTACAGCCTTCAATGCTACAAACCAATTTAAATGTCTAATTCAACTGTGCTCTTCATGACCATGCAGAGTTGAAGTTGAGACACAAGCAATACCACTTCAAAACTCTATAAACTCCACAATGCATTAGTGTGGGGTGCAATTATCTCAGTATTTTTTGAAAAGCAATTTGAGCTATGTCAGTAATTTCCTTAAATAATATCACTGTAAGGTTTATCGCAAGTAAACTTAATCATATTTTAAGGAGTTGTAATGAGAGTAAAGAAATATATATGAAGATAACAGGCGTTGTAAGGGGTGTATGGAGTGGTCCCAAATAAATAAAATGAGTAAAGCAGTAAGAATGCTCTCTAAACACTACTAATTTGTATGAAATAAAGTGCATTGAGCAAAAACAATTTGTAATAAATAAAATTATATAATATTAGGATAATGGTAGAGCACTAATAAAAGTAAAAACACTAACACATATTTACACACACTTCAATAGTTCGATGCTATTATAGCATCTTCCTCAGAAAGTAGTAATAGTTAGACTAAACAGGATGTTCAGTGATGCCAACTTGATTTGTAAGGATGAAAACTTATCTGGTGGAGTTGTAATTCTCTGAATGTTTTGCTATCACTCTGTGGATGGTAGGTGGTGATAGTGTAGCTTCTGGATTGAAATTAATGAATATTTAGGTTGGGTGGTTTTCTAGACTTTGTGGTCCATTGATGTGCAAGTCCCCATCTACTTAACTGAGACATATTGCATTGTGTCTTGTTAAGTAATGTTAACACCTTGACAGTGTATCAGTCCTTAAAGCACCACCTAGCATCCACAGAGTGAGAGTGAAACATTCAGGGAATGGAACTCCACCTGAGAAGTTTTCATCCTTACCAATAAAGTTGGCATCATTGAAAATCCTGTTTAGTCTAACTACTACTATTTCCTGAGGAAGATGCTATAACAGCATTGAAATATTGAAGTTTGTGTAAATATGTGTTAGTGTTTTTAATGTTATTAATGCTCTACCATTTCCCTAATATTCTATAATTTTATTTATTACAAATAAACACTACTAATTATAATGGTAATGGAAATGGTTATGAATAAAGTGACGTGGACACTCGAAAAGGAAGAATGAAAGCTATGATGTTTTTTGATGAATTTATGGTTGTGGGGGAGAAGGAAGAAGAAGTAGAGAAATGGCTACAGGAAAAGAATGAGGAAGTGCAAGAGTGTGGAATGAAATTTAGCACAGCAAAGTGTGAAATGATTGTAATGAAGAAAAAGGAAAAGGTCTTGTAAAGCCATAAAGCTAGACGGAGGAGAGCTGAGAAAGGTACAGAATGTAAACTATCTTGAAAGCGTGATTGAGATAAAGGGTGGGACTGGGAGTATAGAGGATCTAATAATAAGGGAACAGCAGAGGAAGTTAAAGGTAAAGGAGAGAATACTAAAGAGAATGATAGATATGAAGTATGTAAGCCACCAGGAAGACCAAGAAAGAGATGGGAGCAACAGATAACAATAAATATGGGAGTGAGAGGATAAGAATAGAAATGAATAACAGAGGAAGAATGGTGAAAGGAAAGGGGAATATGAGAGCATTGTAATAAACTGACCCGGCCAGAGGCTGGAAATAGTTGTTGATGATGATAACAACGACAACTTAAAATGTTTTCAGTTTATAAAATTTTGTCAATATTTTGTTAACTTCATGTAAAATTTACCAGTTCATGCTTTGCAGTCATTGCTGTTCTATCACTTATTATAACCATCATAAAATTATTGAATTTTCACACAATTGGAATGACACTTATGATGGGATTTAATTGAAGCTTTGTTAAACTGGAATATAATGTATATTATTCAGAGATGGGTTGAATCTCATATTTCTCAAATATAATTGTAAATTTTCTTTCGAATTTTTAAAAATATAAAATTATGTCGTAGTGAAAATATTAAAAATTAAATCTAAGAAAAAGTTGTTTGGTGCCATGGACAAAATATATTTTGTTAGTCATATATAATGTCATAAAAAATTAGAGATTTGGGATGGACCCTCATATCCTTGAATTTCTCTAATCCTTAAGGATATTCGAGATTTAAGGATATGAGAAAGTTTTTGGGTTAAAGACTTAAATCCTTGAAAAAAAAAGTTTGTCAATTTTTCAAGTGAAATTTGTTTTATCGCTCTAATAATGCTTATTCATGGTTCAGAACCAAATATAATACAGGATAAACTCAATAACTAGGCCCCAGACCAGTAATTTAACACTTTAGTGAATGTATGAATGTTATAAGGAATGAGAAAATATAGAGAATTTATCCATTCCTGAGAGAGTCAGTAAATATAAATAGTAAAACTTTATACTGAGATTTACTGAATATAAAGTCTCTGTGAGTACCAGACAATCGATGCATAAATAAATAGCTCAAAATTTGAGTATTCACACAAGCTCCTAGCTATATAGTTAATACTGGCATTCAAGTTCATGCTACAAATTTGAAGGTATCTTTTGACATATTTTTTTTATATAAAGTTGAAAATATAATATGTTCTTGTGTTTATTTAAAAAACCAGTTATAACTGACCTGACATAAAGACTCCATCTCACCATCAATAGGAGCTTGTAATCTGAACCTAATACTCTCACATCGAAATAATAGTCTATGGCCAAATTGCTCTCTGTAGGGATCAACACTTTGTTCTTCTGGGCTCAAACCTGGACTTTTCACATGCTATAAGGAGAAAACAACAGTTAAATCAAAGATTCAATATAGCTGACAAAACATACCAGAATAACATGTATTTTTAAAATGCCTAGACAATTTCTAACCAAATTGATAATTTTTGAAACATACGGGTAAGAATTTAAAAAGAGATTGGAATTTTCAAATTAAAAAGTTAGCGTTTATTTACCTTTGATTTTAAACAAATCAAGCTTGTTCTCTTCAAAAAGTTATGGAGGAAAATAATTGTTTTTTACAAAGATGTGTATTGTGACACTTCTTCAATTTGCAATTAATATTTGGAAGAAGGTATAGGAAAGGTGGACCTTGCCTATACCTTCTTCCAAATATTAATACAATCACCTCATAAAGCGAAAAGAGGTTTTCCTTATTGAGTTATATCAATTTGCAATTAGTAATTTTTTTGTGACTTTCTTAACCCAGTAGACACCCTAAGCTATAGGAGTGGAATGAAGAAGTGAAATAGTGTGCAAAGAAATTTGGTTCGACAAAGTGTAAAGTGTTGGTAATGACTAAGGACCGGATTTTGCCTATTTGTTTTTCTTTTCCTTCATCATAAAGATAGACAGTTAAGATATGCATTTCATGCTGTTATGAGTTAAATAATATAATAAATATGTTGATTTTTTATTGCCTATAATGGCCTATTCAACTTTTCATACATTTTAACGCAATGACACATCATTGTTATACCTCTATAATTTTCCCACCTCTTCCTATACCCTTTCTTGAGAATTGATAATGTTTTGTTCAATCCTCTGGCACTTTCTTCTCCTTCCAAACTGTCTTTACTACTTTATACCACCATTGTACACTCATATCTCCTGCTGCAATTATTTCCACTGTTGACTTAGTCCATGTCTGGTGCCTTTCCCTTCCTCGTCTTATTCAAGGCCTCTTCTACCTCCTTTCAGGTCACATCTGCTATTTCCTCCTCCATCTTTCTGTCCATTTCCTCTCAGACTCGCCACTAATTTTTAACATTGACATTCCTTGACATTTCCAGGTTTTCCAGACAAAAATATAATAGTTCCAACAACTCAATATAATGTGGCAAGCATGAGAAGGTAGCTTAGAATAGATGCACATACATTAGCATGGAGAGAGAATGTGTAACCCACTCCAAGTGCATTTCATGCAATGCAAGTAGTCTTTGCCTCAACTCCATAATTAATGATAACCATGTACTAAGGGAAAAAAAACTTTAGACTTGGGCCCATCATGAACAAATAAATTTATTGTTTACTTATTTATTTGAAGCTTGTTTTTGGAGTGTGGATCACTGCTTTTCACAAATTTACACAAAACATTTTATTTATAGTTGTAAATAGTGAGTGGTTGCGTATTATGTGTCATGTGCAGATGCTTTCTCACAACTTGAACGATGACCACGGCACATACATTGATGTTTACAGATGTGCAGATGTTCTTGAATTACATAATTCCACAATTTAGCAATAGCCTTCGCTGTGAAGTTCACAAATTACGATCGCAACTTTAATTAATCAGTAAGCAGTAAAACATAAATGTAAAAATAGGTTGTTAGCAAAATAGTTAAACACTTTCAAAAATTTGACTTTATATTTTAAAATTCCAGAAGTTTTTAGAGAAGTTGAGAAATTCCCTGATCTTTCCAGGTCAAACCAAATTCCCTGACATTTCCCTGTGTTCCAATGATCCAAACGAGTAAAAGCCCTGCCTCTTCTTCTTCCTCCCATATCAATCCTTCCTCCTCTGGGTTTAACAATCTCTCAAAATATGTTTTTCACAGCTTCTTTACCTTCACCTCCCTCTCCATTATCCTCCCTTTATTGTCCATCATTCAGACCTCTTTCCTATTTTACCTCCTAGTTTGGCTCACTTGACTATATAATATTTTCTTGCTCCAGTCCACATAAGTATGTAGCACTTTTGTCCACTCTTTTATCAATGTCCCTTTTCTTAATATCCTCTTTGCAATTCTCTTTTTCTCCCTATACTTATCCTCAGTCTATCTTGTTTTTTGTTTTTTTGTGAACCATTCTCTAAATGTTTTGTTCTTAGCATTCGCTGCTTCCTTTACCTTTTCATTCCACCATGGAGTTTCCTTCCATCTTTCCCTTTCATTTGTTATTCTGCATCCGCATATCTCCTCTGCCACTTGCAACATGCACTTTTTGAGCCTTTGGCTTCAGGTTGAATAGTGGGGTCCGGCAGTTTGGGTTTTACAAGTAAGTTGCGTAGATTGGCTGGTTGCTTATAGGTTACTTTTGGAGGTTCCTTGAAGACAAGTTATGTAGTGGTGGAGGATTGCAGTATGGGGAAACTTGTTTTCAAGAGAATGTTGAGTTTGTGGAGTCCAGGGTGGTATGTAGTGACCAGAGGGATGATGTTTGTTCCTGTTGATGTTGTGGGCCCGCTATTTTGAGCTTTGTCTATTTGACTACACACCAGTGCTTTGGGGTAGCCTATGTTCATAAAAGCATGTTGCAGTTTTTTATTGTATTGTAAAAGGTCATTGTGGTCAGAGAAAATTATTTTGGCTCTAATGGCTAGGCTATGTGGGAGTGATCTCTTTGTGCTCATAGGGTGGCAGCTGTCATAATAAAGGTATTGTTGATGGTTGGTTTCCTTGGTGTGCACAGTTGTTTTAAGGTGTCCCTGATGGAGTGTGATGTTTACATCCAAAATGTAATGCTGGATGTGGATATTTTCGAGGTAAATCTTAGCGGCGAATATAACATTATTCATAGTGCTGCTATCTGTACAGTGATATCATAACTGAAAAACAATCAGCTGTGGACAGTAAACCTTACAGTTCAACCAAAAGCATCAGTCTACTCTCTTAACCTGATGAAGCTGTCTGTGACAGTGAAAGTTTGTCCTTAAAAATGTTTTTTTTAGTGTTATATCTGAACAATTTCTACTCTAGTATCACCAAGGTAAGTGTGCTGGCTATCCCTCCTAATTTAAACCATGATTTAGCCTAGTGCTCTATTCCACATAACCTCAGTTGATTTTAATGTGAATCTATGGTGTTACGCCCCATAGCAATAGGCCACTAAAGAAAATACTTTAAGGATAAGAGGCTAACATAATAATAATAATGAGAAAATAGCATCAGCAAGAGTTAAATGTAAATAATAATTTAATTCATTCAAAAATAACAGAAAGTAAGTTAAGTGGCCTTAAGTATCTAGTAGAACGAAGAAAAACATTGTTTATTAAATTATTGCTAAGGCACATAAAAAGGTTAATTCAATTTGACCAGGTTAGCTATATATCAATAAAGCAAAAACCATTAATAACCATATCTATTCATGGAATATAAAAAGCTAGAAGAGCCTTTCTAAACTGTTACAAAAGCGTCCGAACATCTACATACATTACGAAAACATACTCTCTTCCAATGTAAAGTTATATTTTTAAATTCCATACTTTTACTTTAAATATCATGAGAGTATTCACATTTTACACAAAACGAGAGTACCTTCAAGTACTATGATAAACATTTATAATATACACATTAAGTTAACTAACAGGATAGTTTCACACCTCAAACCTAATGTAAACTCACACGGGACTACTTGAATCGGCATCATTCAAATACTGAACAAAGTCTAACAATTTACACTAAGTTAAAGAACATTTAGAAGTTTGCCACATTTCAAATATAAATATATGTGAAGAATAGCCAAATGTACGTTACACAAAATATTTATATATATATAAATGATTTTAAATATACAACAACAAAAGCTAGGATAATACGGATAGTCAATATATCCAGATTATTAAGAAAGATAATTTTATTATATTTCATTTAACATTTCGTTAAGTTAGAACAGCAAACATTGAGAATATACAGACATCTTTAAGAAACAAGCCCCTAAGTGGCGACACGAAACCGACGTTACTTTTATTTTTAAAATAGTATTAAATAATCACTATACTTAATAAACAAATATCAGCTTATCTCGACTATAAAAATATTAAATTAAATAGTTAGAGTTCCATGAGTCAAACTTCTACCAAAAACTATAAAAATGTAAAGAGTATTATAACTTTCCTTCAGAGAGTCCATATTATTGGAAGTCGTCTCCTGACGATATAGAATAATAAACGCAGTCCGTCCATAATGGCGTCGAGTTCAAAAAGTACATTATAAATAAATATTACAGAGGTCCATCCTTGATGGTGCCAAATTCAACAGTCTAGTTATTTCTTCCATACTTTCATATTATATAGTTGTCTTACTGCGTAGGTATGATAGGGGGGAATTAGTCCAAACTAAGCCGGTGACATCACATTTTGGAGGGTCACGCCATCTTCCACACATAGGCCATCATGCTTGTAGGTCGCTGATTGGTCATCCCGCTTCATATAGACGATTCTCTGGTTTGTTGCCAAAAATCTTTTTAACTGCTTGGCTGCTGACGTCAGAGATCAGGTGATGGTTGCTCAAACCATCCGAAAGAGGGCAGCCATGTCCGCGTCCGCTCTTCGCCAGGTGTGAAGAAAACCGCCCATCAGATATGTTTAAACCGGGCCGGTCAGAACATCAAGTGCTGATACACCAAGGCAAAGTTGCCCCACTCCTTGATTTAGGATGTTTTGAATTCAGCCAGGTTACTAGGCTGTGCAAGCAAGTTTATCCAAAGGGTATGTATATGAACAGTTTACATTGTAGAGTGTTGATAGTGAATTTATATTGAATGATGTTGTTTGTATATTGCTTGAAGTGACATGGAACTACAATAGTGAAGAATACTATTGTAGGCAATTTGAATAAATGTCAACGTTTCTCGGTGTGGGTAGTATGAATCGGACAATAGTCTATGCAGCATCAGGTTGGGTAGGGCTTCGATTGTAAAATACAACTCTTGTATTGTTACAATGGTTTCAAAACTAAACACATTGTTACTTAGTAGCAGGTGATATTCTTTGCCTGAAATAGCCAGAAAAAATAATCTATAACAAACCAAAATTCTCATTCCAAAAAAACTTTTTCGCTCTAACAAATATTAAAAATAAAGAAAAGAAAATTTGTATTTTTTTAATCTGGCCATGATAACAATTGTATTGTGAGCAAGATAAAATATTTAAAATGTAATTCTTCTTTTAGGAAGTTGCGTTATGCATTTCATACTTCTTCCTGATGAGTTCCAATAGAATGAAATATAGTTCAGGGCATTGGTCATAATCGATTTTCTCCAAGAGGCAGCCATTATCTCTTTGTCCTATGGCAGCATGTAAAATGTGAACTGTGTTATTCTTTTCAGTGTAAAAGTCATATTGTGCTCATTACTTTTATCCATTGCTCCTATACGCTCTTCCAAATGTAATACAATCACCTCAAAAATCAAAAAGTGGTTTTCTTTAAAGCAATACAATATATATTCACATCTATGTTCATTTCCCATGTTTGTATTTTATGTTATTTGTTCATTTTGCATGTTCCTATTTAAGTGTTCTATTATTCTTTACCATTTTCCATTTTCTCCCTTTTGTGTTTTTTGGTTTCTTCTTTTGGGAAGTTGTGTTGCTCTTTTCACACTCCCTGATTAGGTCTGATAGAATGAAGACTAGGTCGATGGATTGGGCAGTAATGATTGATTTACTTCAAGAGACAGCCGATACCTCTTTGTCTAATGAAAGCAATGTAAAGTGTGAACTGTGTTCTTCTTTTCAATATAAAAGCCATATTGTGTTAATTCCTTTTGAATGTTTCTATCCACCTCTCTCTCATATACCTTCTTCCAAATTTAATAAAAATTCAATAATTTGAAATTGAGCCATAATTTAACTATCCATGATATTACTATACCACTTGAGTTTGAGTGGGCTTTTTGTTGATTTTTTAGTTTAAAAATACCTTTTACTTATTGACTTTTATTACCGAAATTCAACTTTTTACTTAACAAACTCAAATAATTTTACTTACCACAAATCATTGTTTTTATGGATAAATCATATTCAATAATGGGAAAAATCTTGTGAGATTATTTTAACAAACTTAAGTTTAATCATTTATTTTGTTGTTATTAGAAGTCTATGTGTATCAATTTTTTTTATTCAAGTTGATCTCAAGCGAGCGTTTCATGAAGCTCTAAAGTGTTGAGTCAAGCTTGGGCTTAGTAAATATATCATTTTAAAACTTAATTATGTGAATTGATAAATGAATATGTATTAAAGTTATTAAAAAAATGTTTTAATTAAATATGACTTGGATATTTTAAATGAAAGTTATGTTTTAAAATCTAAGATAAATTATTTTATATCAATAAAAAAATTGGGCCATAATAATTAATTAATTATAGAATTTTTAAATATACTGTGGTAGGAACCAAAAAACTAATTACAATTCATTTCAATCCTATTAAGGACATTTTTAAAAAAACATTTAGGATGTGCAGTTATAGCAATTTCTTTATGTAAGCAGCCCCATTAAATCCCTTTTAATCTGGAGTGTAGCTATTCCATTGGTTTCATCATATCTACTAGAGAAAGGAGTTAAACATTAATAAGTTTTAGGATTTAGATACTTGAATTAAGGTGGGATAGAAGGGTATGTGAGAAAAAGCCAGTGTTTTGCAGTTTTTATGGCAAAACATTTATATTTTATATTTTTTGCTAAAATAAATAAAATACATGTCATACATGGCAAATAAATAATCTTTTTTAAAGAGCTCAAAATATTGAGCTCATAAATCTTTAAGGCCGGAGCTTGAGTATCTATTTAAAGCTCAGCTCTAATCTCAAGTACTTGCAGAGCTCTAGGTGTTATCTATTAAAAATGAATTTTTCAACTTGAATTTTGGGAACTTTTGTTTTTCAGGAGTTTATGTTCCTGCACACTCCTAATATAAATGGTCATAATTGAATGAGTGTGTGACCATTAAGCTCAAAATTCCATTGTTAAAAATGTCAAAATTCTAAAATTTATCTATTTATTTCACGCTTGAAGCTAGGAATATAATAGTATAAGCCAAATTTATAGTTGTTAAAACTTCCAAAATATTTGGTTTCAATAATTATCATAATGAATATGTGACATACAGGCATGTGAGGGTAGATGCTGAAAAGCCGCCGCCGGTTCTCCCGCCTCGAAATAGCGATGGACATGTCTGTTTCACGTGCATACTTCATCAGCTGAGGGTTCATGCTTTGTTCCAAGCCCTTCAGAGTACCGTACATTTGAACAGGCTGGGGGGAGGGAGGCGGAGTGTTGGAAGCTGCAGCAAACATGATACTGCTGGTAAAGTTAAAACATGCAAGACTAACACAAATACTGAGACATGCAGCTATATAAAATATTTTAAGCCCTGCAATGAAAATTTATTTGATATCACTATTTGACTTCCCTCTTAGAGAGAGATATATTTTTACTGAACACTATATTTAGCATTGGCTTTGTCTCTTTCTTTAACACAGTCTAAAACCAGTTTGCAAGAGCAGATTTTAATCCTTTAATAAAGGATTTTATATTCTGAATGGTAAGAGACTAAAATACTAGGTTAATTTCTCACAATTCATGATTTAATATTATTCAGAGGGAGGTTGAGCTTAGATTTGAATCCTTTCCAAGTGTGCTAGATTATTATTTTCATTCATTTTATAATAAATCTATTTATATATTTTAGTATAAAGAGATCTAGATTAACTATTATTAAAATAATGTCATATTGTGAGTTTGTAATTTCATTATGTTCATACCAATATTATTATCTAGAGGCATCACCACACTAGCTTTTTGCCTATTTTGTAACTAAACTCTCCACAAAATGAGTGGTGTACTAAACCTGGATCTATTTATTGATATTTAAAACGTAACCAAATTACCACCACCTTAATAATGTTCCATTTCTTATAAAAAATTTAACTCATCATCATTGTCATCATTATTATTATTATTTAAATGAAATTGAAATGAAATTATTACTAGACAAATAACAAATTATAAATTATTTAATTTCATGTTGAATGGTATCGAATAAGGTATTGAGTATCGAGGAGATGAATTGATGGTATCGGAATTGAGAACAGTAGATATCCTATAAACAAATCTGTGATAATCATACTTTTTTACTATAATGTTTTCCTACAGCATATGCAGTGTTAAAATTGTAACACTATTGCTAGTTCTCTTCGGTGTGTATACCATTTACCACCAATTACTATATAAAGTACATTCTCCTCTTGTTCTCAGTCCATTTTTCTTAGTGATAACAAATTTGTGTTGCTTGGATGAATTTTAAAATAGGCTTGTAGCTAGACAAAGTTTTCAGGGTGATTTCATTCCAATAATAAACGAGGAACAAAAGCATGTAGTAGCGTTATAGTTGCTTCTACCAACCTAAAACATTGCATTAGCATCCTAATAGCAATAATGTGGGGCTTGCCTCTTTCTAGAGATGCTGCCCTCTTCTCCTCTTGCAAACGGTTGTGCTGCACCACCAGTGTGAGCTTGCTGAGCCAATCCTGTAGCTCACTTTCCGAGTCTGCAGCCAGGCTGTAAGACTTGTGGCCAGCCGTCATGCGAAGCTCAAAGCCAAATCGCCCACGCTTCGAATTCTAGAAGGAAATCCAGTGCTGAGTTGTATTAATTATGACTGAATTCAGAACAAAGTTGAATTGCTGATAGGTGTGGCAGTGATACATTTGACCTAAATGTTATTGTGTCTATATTTACTAAAATCAAGATTAGTTTTACTTATCATTTGAATGGATGCATATTTATTCTTAATATATTAACTGTAAATTTGCACCACCAGGGACAATAGCTGGTAAAGCACACTGTTTTTTTATGTAACAAAACATTGCCATTCAAAATAAGGTTTAAGGAAAGTTAAATACAGAGTGAAGTGGATCAATATCATCAATAAATTTTACATGTAAATCTGTATACAAATATATGTTATATGCATTTGTTGAATTCATCAACAAAATATAAGCACTAATAAAAAAAAAAGTACAATGATTTAGTTTCAACACATTTACAATTAATTATCTATTTAAACATATGAAATGTCTTATGCCAGTTACAATAAAGTTTAATTTTGAATAGTAGTTCAAAATTTTGTCAGCTTACGAATCTAAAATTTGGTAAAGTTTTTAATAACCAATTAAAAACTAACAAATTAACATCTATGATAATTAAAAAACAACTGAGCCAGACCACAGGTTGGAAACAGTAATGTATGGATGGATGTGATAACTTAAAACATAATAATAATAATAATAATTTAAATAATTTCTTCTTTAGAGTATATGAGTTGATTGTTGCACTCAAACAACATAATAGGTTTTTTTAGAATCACAAGTAATAGTTATTTAAGAAAATGTTCGAGAGATTTTAAGCTCTTCTAAGAAAAATGATTTGTCTGTTGATTAAGTGAGTCAAAATGATCTATTTGATAGAAATATTTGTTTTAGATATCAATGTCTCAAATCAACGTAATTATTACTTACAAATAAGTAAATAATTCTTAGAACTCCTTTGGTTTTAAAAAGTGTGGCCATTAAAAATAACAATAATCATACCCATGGTATGAAGGAGGAGGGTTTTTACTTCATACAACAAACTATCAGATAAGTGATTTTTAAAATGTAGGTATAGGCCTAGTAAATTATTATTTGTATGTTCTACGCAATGAATAGGTATGTACATAAGATAAGTTATAAATAAACAATAATAAGTCTACTAGCTAGAGGTAACAAAGTAAGAGGCTGAACAGGTTACACCCTGATATATGAAAGAAAAGAAAATAGATTTTGTGTAAAAGAGTTGATTAAAGGTGGATGAGAGAAACCATGTGATCTTACTGGAAGACGGCAGAATTGATTATACTGCAATTTATAACCTTTTCTAGGACTGTTTAATTTGTGAGTGAGCTATGAAGCCTAATAATTTAAGATTTACATTTATAGTGTCACCTTAAATTCATTTTAAATATAATGAAAAAATATGGGAGCTTTTATTAAATTTTATGAACTTATTAGTGTAGTATCTGATTATGTTTGCTTTAAAGCTTATGATCTAGAGTAAATAATAATTCAAAAATGTTGATTGTAGTTTATTGTTGCAGTTTGTGGTCGATTGAAATGGAGGTTAGTAGAGTGGTGTATATACCACTTACGTAACTATGAGGAAGAATTATGGATACACCACTTCTCAATAAAAATAGGAAGAATTGTGGATAAACCACTCAGGCCATGATCGCACTTAACTTAAAGTTCACTTAATGTTAATGTGATCCCACTCAACTTAAAAGTTTACTTAATGTTCATGTAACACAACATATCATAACATAAATAATCACCTAGTTTTTTGTTTAAATGGAAGTCGTCATGATGCAGTTAATTTAACATATACTTGACATTCCCTTAACTTAAAGAGTTGTCCAGGTGAAATTTTTCATGTTATGTGAACGTTGACTTCTTCAGTATAGTAAGTTTGTTTGTGTCTCACACACACTAACACATCCAAGCCTCTTGCTAAGCTTTATAATGTATATCTGGTAGTCTTCTATTGCAAGTATTTATAGCCTATTCAGTCCCAACTGAACGTATTTCATTTTAGTGAACAATTTTTTCCAAACAGTTAATATCCAGTGTCTGTGTTTTGCTTGAGATTTTACATTATGTTATGTTAATCCTGATCACACACTAGTATATTTAGATTGTGAATGTTACATGATAATTAAGTCAACACTAAGTGTTTTTAGCACCATGCCTTACTACCTGTTTAGGTTATACACATATGTACTAATTATTCTAGTGAGTTAGAGATGAGCAAGGTTAAATTTAGAGGAAGTGTACACACATTTGGGTGAAGGAAGACTGGAAAACCAACTAGAGAACGCAACCTCCAATACACCCGACCGGGATTTGAGCCTTGATCTCCCTACCATGGGCAGTGTAATCTATTGTGAGAGTGACACCTTAGTCCATGAGGTCATTGAAACGGGTAACATTAAGTTGATCGTGATCCTGGCATTATTAATAAACAGAGGAAGAGTGATGCATACACTCCTTACTTAATAAACAGAGGAAGAATGGTGGATGGACCCCTTACATAACTAGCAATGGTAATATGGTGGATACACCCCTTACTTAACTAACAATGGTAATATGGTGGATACACCCCTTACATAACTAGCAATGGTAATATGGTGGATAGACCCCTTACATAACTAGCAATGGTAATATGGTGGATACACCCCTTACTTAACTAACAATGGCAATATGGTGGATACACCCCTTACATAACTAGCAATGGTAATATGGTGGATATACCCCTTACATAACTAGCAATGGTAATATGGTGGATACACCCCTTACATAACTAACAATGGTAATATGGTGGATACACAGATACCCCTTACTTAACTAACAGTGGTAATATGGTGGATACACAGATACCCCTTACTTAACTAACAGTGGTAATATGGTGGATACACGGATACCCCTTACTTAACTAACAGTGATAATATCGTGGATACACGGATACTCCTTACTTAACTAACAGTGGTAATATGGTGGATACACGGATACCCCTTACTTAACTAACAGTGGTAATATGGTGGATACACGGATACCCCTTACTTAACAGTGATAATATCGTGGATACATGGATACCCCTCACTTAACTAACAGTGGTAATATGGTAGATACACGGATACCCCTCACTTAACAGTGGTAATATGGTGGATATACCACTTACTTAAATAAAATAATATGAATTATGGATACACCTCTTAGGCTGGGTTTATATCCATGCATAACTAATAACTAAAAGTAGTATATAGTGTACATTGCACCAATTCATAAGAAAAATACATCAGTTTATAATGAAACATTGTGTATAAAGTCTTACTTAAAATTGTCTTTTATTCATAGAAAATGGCCTAGCCTTTTTTCACTACTAGATAATGTCTCTAAGAATTCTTCAATAAAGAGTTCATTCAAAAAACAACATTAATTAAAGTCTATTATTCAAAACTTGAATTCAACTCAATTTCAGTTGTATCTGTATTATTAAATCAAATTCTATTTTTTTAGTTGCAAGAAACTAATATTTTCAATATAATCATTTACAGTATAAAAAAGGATAATAGACCTATACCCAGTCATTTTTTTATTACATATTAGTTTTATAATTTTTGTAAGAGTCAGCAAGTTATAAATATTGAATTTTTATACTTATCCATTTTAAACTGCATTGAAATTTCCCTCTGAATAGAGGAATCTTCTTTATAATGGACAGTTTTAATTCCCCCAGTAAAATAAAATGGGCTCTTATAGTGAAACAACTTACTGATAACAAATTTTCTCAATAATGGAAACGAACACTTCTAGGGACGAATATGTACGCATAACAATCTCTAAACAGGGAACCAAATTTAAAAATCACCCGTTCATACTCTGTTTTATTGTAGAAATGTCAGTAATGCCATTGTCTCTTATGAAGTGTGAGTAATCCTCTTCAAGGAAAAGTTTTTAAATTAGCCTAGTTAGTAATTTCAACAGTACTTCAAGGTCATACCTACCACCCCTGCAGATTCATCAACAGGGGGAGTTAGTATTCCAGCAGTTGTCTGTGCTTGTGCATAAATAGTACAGAAAGCCTTCGGTTCAGATCTAATTTCATTTGCGTATTTTTTGTGTACTATGCAATCTTTATAGTAAGCTACATAAAGTAATATTCATCCTGCATACAATATTGCGCAGTGAAGTAATTATATTGTTGTAGGTATTATTCACAGTAGAGAATAAACTGTGTTCATTCAAGAAGTATGATTAAAATAATATAATTTTTTCTAAATATTGTACAATTATTACTAATGGACATTTTTTTAATCCCAAAAGGTGTTTGTTATTAAGAGATTTCACTGTACTAAATTAAATATTTCTCAATAAATGTAGATGTTAAAGAAGTTTAGAGTGAAAATATAAAGACATACTCTAACAACATCTGTACAAAATTAAATATTTCTCAATAAATGTAGATGTTAAAGAAGTTTAGAGTGAAAATACAAAGACATACTCTAACAACATCTGTACAAAAGTCCATAACGATGGTTGCTTTTGCCTCCCCCTTTTTCTCATCCTTATGCAGTTCTAGAATATATGTGCCATCTACTTCTTGCCTGAAAAACAACAGTATGGGTTTGCATTACAATTACATTAGTTTTTATATATATTTGTAAGAAGGTATAGGAAAGGTGGATAGAAATATAAAAGGAACAAACAAAATATGTTTTTACAATGAAAAAATATATTATATATACATTCATGTACATTTCCTGTGTTTGTCCTTCAAGTTATTCCCTTTACATGTTACTATCTGAAGTGTACTATCATTCTTTACAATTTTACTTTTTCTCATTTTTTTTATGGGAAGTTGTGTTGCGCATTTCACACTCCCAATTGATGAGTTCCAATAGAATGAAAAATAGGTTTGGGGAATGGGCTGTAACAATTAATTTTATTCAAGAGGCAGCCCTTACCGTTTTGCCCAATGGCAGCAATGTAAAGTGTGAACTGTGTTCTTCTTTTCATTGTAAAAGCCATATTTTGTTCGTCCCTTTTATATGTTTCTATTCACCTTTCCTGTACCTTCTTCCAAATATAATACAATTGCCTAGTGATAAGAGGTTTTTCTTATATATATAAATTACATTAGTTTGTGTTCTTCAAACTGCCTAATTTAAGGGCAATATTTTTTAATGTTTCATGCTAAAAAAAAAAGGTAAGTTTTGGACAACAGCCTGTGAAATTTTACTGTAGAAAAAATTATCCTAGTGCACCTTATGTTGTTTATGAATAATAAATGGTTGTTAAATGCAAAAACTTGTGTTAGGTTTTTTCAGTTATTTTAATTGGTCAATTTTGGTGTATCATGATGTTAAAAATGTTTCCAGGGTCAAAACACCAATTTATAACATTGTTTCTGTGGTAAATGAGGGTTTGCCTTATTATGCCTCACTTAATTGTAATTCAGAAACAGATCAGGTCACTAGTCTATGCGATTTGTTCTATATTCTGGATTTGAAAAATTTAAATAGGATCAAATGAATGCAAAACTTACCTATTTATATGTTTCACAATAAGTCCTCTATTTTCCTCATAATCTTGATAAAAACTGCCTACTAACCAGAACTTGAATAAAATGGAATATATTTCTTATCAAGATGTTGGGCCTAGTGGTTATTGAATTAACTATTCTAAAAGCCGGTTATCATAGTGGTTTATGGGATAATTTGTTAAGTGAACTTAATTATGTAATGTTTAAATTTAACCATATGACTAGGACAACATGTATTGGTGTGTTCAAAGGTCCCATTTTGAATGTGAAGAGAAGTTGAAGCAAAGCTTTAAATATGTTTTTTGTTGTTATCACATACCACTACTTTTAATTTCAATATCATCTATCAAGTGCATCTCAGTAAAGATAGAGGTTTAAAGAAGAATAAAACAGATAATACTATATTTGTTTATGCTGACATATCTGAATGTAACAGAGAAGGAAAGGTTGTGGGAAAGAGGAACTTAGGAAGAAGGAGGAGTCAAATATTAGATGACAGAAGACAGGGCGCATCGGCGGTCTAAGTTCACAAAAGGAATGGACCTGTCGTATGACAGAAAACCTAATATTAATAAGATGAAGAATCTATGTTTTTGTCATATTTCATCGACCACTTTCTTTGGTAAAATATTATTTAGTAGCTGTTATACAAATGATTATATTTTAAAATGTGTCATATTTATAGTTCAAGAGCAAGACCAAAACCAAGATTTATTTACCCAAAGAGTGCAAAAGCTTAGTGAATATTCCTTGTTGCACTTTGAAATGAGCAGTTTAAAACATCACTTAGTATTTTCCTATGCACTGAGGAGAAAAATCAGAAGAATGCTTCACTGAACTAGCAGGCAAAATTATCTTTGTTAGAGTATATATTGTGTGTAACAAATACACTAGCAAGGATTTCAGTGTTGAGGCAAGAGAGGCACAAAATATTGCTTACCATCATCAAAAGGCAGACATAAGGATTATTTGGTACAACCAACACACACCACATGGTAGTGATCAGGCAGAGAATATACTGGTTTGAGCAAATGACACTGATGTGTTGGTTGGTTCTGTTAATTTACGATCAAAATCACTTCTTAAACTCTCAGATTTGGTTTGATTGTGGTGTCTTTTCTAACAACAGCAGAAGGATGATCAATGTAATTTCTACCACAGAGGAGCTCGGACATGATCTGGTGTAGTATGGCTACTGCACTTTTACAAGTTCTGATTTCACAGCTGCAAGACTAGGAAAAGTTAAACTCTTTAAAATCATGCAAAATAATCATGAATTCCAAAATATTCTCAGCAAGATAGGTGAGACATTTACTTTAAATGAAGAAAAGGTAGCTAGGCTGGAGAAATTTGTCTGTATCATGTACGACCACCCTAAACTAAATACCACTTCGTGAGTGAAGTAAGATGAAGTCTATTTATGAAGAAAACAATCCGTAATATTGAGTCTAAGGCGTTCTCCAAAGTTAAAGGGATTGATCGAACAATGCTGGCTCCATCTAAATCTGCTTGGATCCAAGAGTTTAAAGAAGCGATTCAGTCATGCCTGACTCTGAGACTAAGACATTTCAAATCTGTTCATAATAAATTAAAGTATCCTTCTTCTTTCGAACTGTTTTAAAGGTGTAAAGGTTCATGTAAGTGTAAAAATAGAAGCGAAGGAAATATGGCCTTTGACTTTGATATTTCAAAGCTTTGCTTCTCCCTAGATATGTATAATGAAACTCAAAGGTAAAATTATATTTATATTATAGTTAATACTAGTCTATTATATTTAAAACTTAATAAATGATATTTTATTATTCAATATTCAAGAACTAATCAAATATAGATAGGGTTATCAAAATTTGGCGTTTAAAAACCTAAACCAGGGGCCCTCAAGTATTTTTGATGAAGGTCCATTTTAAAAACTCGACATACTTCCAAAGTCCAGCAAAACTTGAACAATGACCCAAGATCAAGCCCTATAGGACTATACTAATAAAAAAATGTGATTTTCTTTCCTTTTAGTTATTTTACTCATTTATTATGGCTGACCTTCCATGTCTAATATCCGCCCACCACCGAAATAGCATAATTTCTTCTGTTTATCACTATATCATCAAGGTCCTTAAAAATGTCTCTGCGGTCCGGGTGCAGACCACAGTCCGCCATTTAGTGAACACTGGCCTAAATAATCCTCAAAAAAAGAAGACAGCTGTCTTATCAGGTGTGTTCAAAACCAGTACATTCCAAACCAAAAACATTATCAAAGAAAGCTACCAGTACATACCTAAGATAACAGTATCGACGTTTAAAAGATTTGGTACCAATGTTAACAAACATTCTGTCAATGCCTACTTCAGGGCCCTTCATCAGGTAACCTTGCTTCGTGATGCTGTCTTTTTTTGTTGATACAACCTGGAAAAAATCATAGTGTAATTCATGTGAAATTGTCAGCCAGCAGGGATTGCATCACCAGTTTTCTTATTTTTATAATATCTAGGGATATTGCTACGCGCATAATCAAACCTCAGCTAACACACTCACTTTCATGGCCAGCCTGTAGATGATCCTAATGGCTTTGTAAATTAAATGAGGTTAACACAGAATGAATGTTTATTTTTTCAATCTATAGTTTGTTGTGATCGTATAGTGGCAGCGTTGTTGGTTAAAATATTACAACTTCAATTATTAAAATTCTTATTTACTATTCACTTGCACCAATTCTTTAGCTATTGTTAAATTATAGAACGAAATCATTTATTTAAATTACTATTTATTACGTTGGTTGGCTTCTAGTATTCCACTTGATACACGTCACGTGTCGTGTTTAGTGTGAGAGTGGCCGTCAACAGATTTAAGATAAATTCACGATATCAATTGCTTTAGCCCTGATGTAATATAACTACTATTATTTATCACGCCTGGCTATTTTTTATTATAATAATTAGATCCACGGCGACTAACCGAGCAGTTAACACAAGGTGTCTTTAAATTATTTACAAAAACATGATAACTCAGAGTTGACCTGGGAGCGTCCTTGACCTAAGCCAGGTGAGACAAGAGTAACGTTTTTCCTAATCGACTCGAGTGATTTTTTTTTAATATCAGGGACACACTCCCATTGGTCTTCAAGATTCAACATGGACGAACTTAACTGTTCCTCAGACCGTTAGCGCGGTCCAAGACAAGGGAAGAAAGCCACCCCCCTTAATTGCTTTTAGGAATCTATTGTTGTATCAACGGCGACTCTCACAATATTCCTTAATACCTGGCTAGCAGGTTATTAACCTTGCAATCCCCCTTACTGCCTACAAGTTTGCTAAAATACATCTTATTTTCTACCGTGTTAATAAAGAATTGCAGCAATATGTCCTTAAATTCTCAAATCCCTCAAGAATATTTGAGATTCGAGGATTTGAGAAAATTTTGGCTTCAAAGACTCAAATACTAAAAAATATAATCAAATTTTTCAAGTGAATTTGTTTTAGAACTCTAATACTTCTTATTGGTGGTTCAGCACAAATTATAATTATAGGGTAAACTCAACAACTATGGCCCAGATCAGTAATTTAACACTTAACTGAATCTACTAATGTTATAATAAATTGATTAAAAGAAAGAATGTTAACATTTTGTTACTATTTGTATTTTCTATTATTCTAATAAATGTATTAAAAGAAAGAATGTTGACATTTTGTTACTATTTGTATTTTCTATTAACCAATTATATTTATATTTCCTTTAATATTCATAATTTTTTCCAAGATTTGGATTCGGGATTTGAAGGTAAATTTGAGATTCTGATTGGTATAATAATGGATTCAACCCAACTCTAATAATTTCCATTCTAGTAGTAGTGTAACCAGTGAAGGGTTTAGGATGGTGTTATTGCCTCTCCTAACCCCTCCACCCATTTCCTTTACAAGAATATAAAATATAGCACATTTTTGTTGTACTTGCGTCTATTAACAAAATGAGTCAAATTCTTGTGAGAACACACATATTAAATAAATGATTTGACAAGGTTGTAAATTCTTTCTCAAAAGGTAATATATTTTTAGCATCTTTATATCCATTTGGGTTATAAGCTAAAAAGTATTTTAACCTGTATTTTAGAACCAAACATGTTTCAGATATGAGTTTTGAAATAAAATTCTGGAATATTTTTTTTAAGAATATCACCAGGCCTTTATTTCAATAAAATACCTGTAAATGAATTTTCCTACAATTTTAAGGTGTTATTTAAAATTGAAGACACTCCCCAGACATCCATTTTTGAACAAAATAGTTGAAGCTATTTTTTAAAATTTCATATTTTCGAAAACCAGTCATTAATAAGCCACCTGACACTTTAGCTCAGTCGATAGTGTGTCTGTCTACTTATCTAGGAGTCCCGGATTTAATTCCCGGCATGTCTGAAAAATTTATCATTGGTGAATTGTGGGTCTACCCTTTCACAGTGATGAATTAACGGCCGAGGACTGGATGTTGTGGCTGTCCTAGTCTTAAGTTAGATTATAAAGATTAGATAAAGCTACAACATATTTAGCACCGCGTCTTACTACCCGTTCGGGTTATACGCTGAAAGCTACAACAGGACTAGCAAGCCAGTAGTAGAAAATATATGGCTTGACTTAAATAACTATCGCACGCCACATGCTGGAAACAGAAATGGATGTAAAAAAAAGAGTCATTAATAGGCTATCCTTATATGATTTTCTTTTTTTAATTATTGTTTAAAACACTCCTTTTAAACAAACTTGTAAGAGCAGCTTTGTAAAATTGTTAAAATAATGATTTATTTGTAATTTAGCCTTAAGACCTGATCATATCAATCATCTAAATATTAAGTGTAAATAAAATCCATTAGCTATTTTGATTGTAGCTCCAGGGAGAGACGGTGAAAATTGTAAAACCTACTTTTTTTAGTTCAATCACATCATAAAGGAATAAATCTAATGATTAGAAACTAATCCATTATACGTTAAAATAATTTAAATTATTTACACAACAAAATAGATAAATATTATTGTTATTGTTGTCGTCGTCATTATTATTATTATTATTAGCACCGTGTCTTACTACCTGTTTGGGTTATACACACTTACGCTAATGTGAAATGGTAGGGTGATTGTGAGATGAAATGAAGGACCTACAGTTTAACGTGGAATCCGAACCACGGTGGAGGCCTGGGATTCCTCACATTCACAAGATGTGTTGTGTTGTCAGAGGTGAAGGAAGGGTTTTTGTAATCAGATAAATCTTTGCCGGGACCGAGGATTGAGCCCCGGCCGCCAGCATAGAAGTCTGACACCTTACCCCTAGACCGCCAGGTCACCAATAGATAAATAATTGCTCATTTCTATAAGTAACTGTAGTTTTTCTATATATGAGTGAAATATTAAATAGATTAAAAATCATTTGAGCAATTGTATTGCAAGCTTTAGACTCATCTACAGTAAGTTATATCTAATATATAAAATTAATCACTGAGTTGATGGTTTAAAAAAAATCTGAAATTAATTTCATTATAGTAACTTATTTTTAAGAAAATAAATCCTTTTTTAATTTCAATTTGAATAAATTTCTTAATTTGTACAAAAAATTAGTTTTCTCTAAAATCTTCCCTTAAGTGGCAAAGTAATGGTCTAGTGTTTGTTAGTTTCATGGCTATGTTGGTATGCCACTTATAAGAATCACAATAGCTCTTTAAAAAAAATCAGATTCAAAATTTGAAAAACCTTTTTTTTACTCTTGAAATTTGTTTATCTTCAAATTTCAAATATCCAATATACTTAAGGATTCAAAGAGGAAGTCAACTAACTAACAGTTGCCAAGACCTTTGGTTTAGCACGCCAATGCTCTACCACTAAGCTATCCAGTATTCATCCAGTGCTCAGGATGATTTTTTTTTTCACACTGTGTCTTAATACCCACTCAGGTTATACAGTTATTTACTAACTACACTAATGATTTTAGGGATTAATAAAGGTTATATTTAGAGTAAGTGTAACAACATTTGTGTGGAGGGGTAGTGAAAAACCATTTTGGAAAAACCACCCTCAGTACACCGACCAAAATTTGACCTTGATCAGATCATTCTTCATTCATAGTTTAAGGTTAAGTCTGTGATTGACGTGTGGAATACATCAGCTACATACGAGCAAACAAATGTAAGCTATCAGATACCACAGCCATCTGCGAATCACGAGTCTATGAATCGCTCATAAGTATCTGATGTATTCCACACGTCCATGACAGACTCAGCCTTAAACCATGAGTGAAGAATGACCCCGCTGAGCACAGGACGAATCCTGGATAGCTCAGTGGTAAAGCAAAAGCACACTATGCCAAAGGTTTTGGGTTTGATTCTGGTGTCTTGGCGTAATTTTACAACTAATTTAAATTTATTATCATTAAGGAGCAACATAGATAGCCATGATATTTAAAAAAATAAATAGTAATATAAGGATGATATAAATATGGATGGATGTACCTCATCAACTTGGTCTGCATCAGTGTCTACTTCATATACTTCATCTTTCAATTCATCCGACTTTGATATTCTGCAAGAAAAAAATACATTAACTACAACACTGTACTGCATAAAAATGTAGTAGGTAGGTATTCTGAAGTCTGAAGCTATTGTAGTGTTTATTGGCATAAAGCTACCAAAATAGTGAAAACCTACAAGACTGAATAGCAATCACGTTTGAACTCACCAAGCCCCATTCAGCAGTGGCCCCTCCCCATTGTACTTCACGCACAGCATGCCGCGAACAACAACATCAGACTAAACGAACGAGCAGTGTGTAGGCTTGCACACTGGAATTAGCGTGAGGCATGCTGGGAAAGCGTGACGTACTTCCGTAATAAAGCGATGATGTGTCCAGGAAACTATTGTTCCGTCTCCATCCACCACATGCTCGAATATTCTACGTCCGTCTATTTACCCCTTCCCCCTCCTCCTTGTTGTGTGTTCACATCTGTGTTGTCATCCCCCCTTTCTGAGCCTGAATAGTAAACGTATATAATCATGTAATTCGTATTGGTATACCACTCTTGTCAGGATACCGTCCTTGGGCATATCTTGGTGTCAAGGATGTTCATAAGCTATAAATTACGTTTCGGCTTTTATACTCTCAAAATTCCTTTACGGCCATAAATATTGTTATTGAAATTAAATGATATAATCATGGTTAGGGATAGTGTATTTAACCTTGAGTTGGTTATAAATTGGATTAGTTGTGGTAACTTATATTTGCTAGTTTGTTATGTTGGCAAAATAAAAGCAAAGTTCTATTTTTGAACTCTGGGGTTAGCTGTCTTTTCTCGATCTAATATAAGGGTTAGGAAAATGAATATCCCCTTGTTAGTTTTGAGTGGACTATTATTCCATGTAATGTATACCCTGTATGACGTAAGATGTCAAGGTTTTTTAAATGTTAGGTTTAGGTAAAATATGAAACTAAGAGTCCATTTGGCTGTAAAGTTAGATTGTTACTCTTTAATGTTTTGAGACTTTTCCCTTTCTGTAATATGTTGTATTGCGCTAACGTGTATTTATGTTGACAAGAAAGACTATTACTATACTTGTTATAAACAAGCTTTAATACTATTGAGGATGGTCACTGAGACCTGTAGTGATTAGTTTTCTAATGCTATACTTTTGTATTGAAATAAGTATTCAAATCTGGGTGATTGTGCAGACCCATCGTTATTATTTTTTCTAATAATGGCTATATATTTATAGTTAGCTTGGGATGTTTAGTGAGACCCATTGTTGTAATATTTATAATATACTTTATATTATATATATTTATATTTTTCCTCTAAATCATGAGGGATTGTTAAAAGTAAACAATTGGTATTATTCTTCTAATATACACATATGTTCATATATTTATCTCACTGTTTGACTTTAACCTTTTTTTGGTTATAATATCCTTTATCTACTGTTTATCAAAATAAACTATTTAAAATCTTATGTCAATGTCTATCATCTCTTATAGTATTCCAATATAGAATCTAATTGAATCAAACTTTCCCGCCCTCTACCCCTGATTTTGGCTAAATTTTGAGTCATCTAAATAATATATTTTGTAAAGTGGGTTCATGGGAACAGAATGGCCTATATGCCGGAGTACGGCCTATTTGTCATATGATATCCTATTGGCTCCTCTGCGATTATTGTTTGTTTTTGGTATTGTATATTTACATTGTGTACCCGCCTTTATTCTTAGAATAATAAGGGTGGTGTTACACTACCATCAAAATCTGAGTTTAAACAAACTTTATATGAAATCAATCTACCTACTCTGATTAAAGAAAACTTAAAATAATTTTAAATTTCACAAAAAAGGCCACTTATAACCAAAGCATGTTAAGTGTCTGAAAAAAACAACTTTATAAAAATGTTCCTGATTACTTTTAAAAAATACAATAGGTTTGAATATAGCTAGGAAGTATTACGCACTTGGGCAGTTCAAGGTAAGACCCAGAGTAAGCACTATATTTATAGTGAACTAAGTTCCAGTTTGAGGTGTAGCTTTTGAGGCACTCCTTAGTGAAGAGGTTGCACTCATTGGTGTCCAAGTCTGGAGGAACACTGTGAGTCGTAGTTCGGAATCTTCTTGGTAGAACAACTTGCTGGAATAGCAAACAAAGTACAGGATAAGCTGTTTTAAAATTAATAGTGAGACAAATTATTTTAGTTGATTATACTTTAGCTTTAGTGTGCACTTTTAAGCACAGGATTAGCTATTAGTTACTCATAAGTTATTAAACAAAAGCAAAAATATTTCCAATATTTATTGCTCAATGAATTCAGTAATAACTTGAGTGCACAAATGTCTAAAGTCAAGATGAACCTATACACAAGTAAAAGACTCAGAATGACAGCAGTTGGGCTCGAAAAACGCTCCTCTAGAAATACATATGAGCTTATAAAAAACTGATATTGGATGCAAATCAAACATTATGCCAGGATTGTGAACCTAGGGAATAGGGTTGCCAATATCCCACAAAAGAGGCCCAGTCTTGATTTAAAATATTTTAAAATGCAGCTCATGATGAAATAATATTTGGTGAATGTTCTCATTTGTATAATTTTCAACTTTCAACCATCCATGAATACATTCAGATTGGACATAATGTTAATCATCACTAAAAACCTTTAATATGTGTTGTTTTGGTGTAATTATTTAGTCTTGATTCAATTTGGCTTGATGAATTCGAAGGCTTTTTCTCTTTTGAGCAATGGCAACAGTGAGCAGTAATAACAGGTTCTATGTGTTTAGTTAACATAATAATTTAGTTATAGCTAAATGAAAGTATAGCCTATAGGAAAAGGAAGAGCAGTAATTACAAATATATGAAACCGTATTCAACAAAAAATAAAATGGAGATCACTTTCTTGAAAATAACATCATGGAAAAATAAAGTACACCTCGCCAGGGTTAGAGCCGAATACAATATCAACTTCCCCAGTGAAAGTTGAGCACACCGGTCAAAGAGTAGAGCTAACTAGCACTGTGCTAACTCTGGCGGTTGCATTCTAGTTGAGAGTTAGTCCTATCATCACCCAGCAGTGACACTAGCAAACCCCAGTGTTGAAGGACTCAAGCTGGCAAAAGTAGCGCAGCAAAATGTGATTTTCTACCAGCCATAGTTGGCAGCTGAGATTTATGTCCATGTAGGTTGATTCAGTTGTGATGTATTTCCATGTAAGTTGGCTAACACATGAGGTGACAAAATAAATTGTTGTCTATTTCCCATCATTCCCCGCCATAATTGACTAATGATAGTAGGTATTCTCGACCAAGCTCGTATTCACTCAAGTAGCAATTTCAATGAACAAAGTCATGTTTAATTTCAGCCACCCTTACCATGTTATGGGCATAACAGCAGTAGTTATACTGTAGTAGAAATTATTACTCCTTGTCTTTTACCAACTGATTTGTCTTTTACCATCTCACTTTCACTTATTTTGGTTTAAGAATGCTTTCCGTCTTTTTTGTAAAAAAAAGGGGTTTTACAGAAAATCCACTACCAGACAGCATTATAAATGATAATAAACATATAAAAGAACTTGACATATAAAGATTTAAATTATTGATTCATTGTAGGACCATTTGGATAATAATTATTCATACTCAACTTATCTAGGCTACCTAACAGGATAACATTCCCACCACTAAGTTTATTTCATAATTCCATGTGCAGTGGAGCATTCAACTTAAAACAAAAACAATCTAAAACAAGTATTTTATTTTAAAATTACAATTCATTTTTAAATATTTGTTTTTTATTGATTATAAACCAAGCCCAGTTAACAAATTTATCTTTCTATTTCTCAAATAATTAAAGGTTAAATCACATTGCAATGGGTAATATACATTTATTTAGAGTTTTATTTTTTTCAACAGTGTCACAAATGCATAGTTTCAAAAGATGTATAAGCCACCAAAGAAAAATGTGAATGATGTATTTTACTTGGCTAACTAGTTTGGTACCTAAGTATTAATCAATCCAAATAACAGGGGTAGTGGGTACGTACGGTACTTACCTATAATATAGAACATAGGATATAGTATTTTGTACTAGCAATCCCACACGTTGTTGCTCGTGACCCACTGTGGTATTGTGTTAGAAATAGCCTGATTAAAAAGCTAGTTAAAAATCCTGCTTTGAGGTGCATTAGGACCCCCTCACGTACACCTTATGTTAAAAATTTCAGATCTCTACGTGCCGTAGATTTGGCTGGGCATCGCACACAAACAAACACACAGACAAACACTTCCTTTTCTACACTAATATTATAAAGAGGAAAGATTTGATTTTTTGTATTTTTGTTTGTAATGAGGAATAAATTAAATTTTCAAAATAAAATATAGCTTATGCTACTCGCTGATAATGTAGCTTTATATTGGTGAAAGAATTTTTTAAATCGATCCAGTAGTTTTTGAATTTATCCATTACAAACAAAAAAAAACAAAAATCAAATCTTTCCTCTTTATACAATCAGTCTAGATTAGTATAGATATTATATTTTTATCAAAATATTAATCTTTAATGATTATTTTCATAAAGAAACTAATACAAAGTCTATTACTAGATAAATTTTAAATAAAACATCTACCAGTATTTTAACAAAAAATAGCTCACTTAAGTTACAACTGAACCCTATAACAATTGAAACCTTTAAAAACTATAGCTAGATGATGTAATTTTGAAAAGAAGCAATTATTTATAGATATAGTATCATGGTACTTGGCTAATTTAGCCTTTGAACCTTCTTTGTGCAAATGAATTAAAATTTCAATTAATATTGATGAAATAAAAAAAATTGAAAAACTCATGACATAATGACATAATGGATAATTAAATGCGCAGGAATCTGTTAGGACCACACATCATAATAGCATGCTAGTAAATACCTATTTATGTTGTGTGATTTTAGTCTTAAAATTATTTAGTCATGTAACTTATACAAAATTTTGAAACTCTATAAATATAATAATATTTGATTCTTCTTCTTAAGTGAATAACTATGATTATAATTATGAGGGTGAGTGTGAGATAAAGGGTGAGGGTAATAATGGTGAGGGTGATTAGGGTAATGATGGTGATGGTGATGATGACAATGACAAAAAAGAAACATGGGCCCTATATACAAAGAAAATAATATTAATATACACTTTTTCTACAAGAAGCATAAGCTTACAGTAGCAGCCTAACAATGGTTTTTAGCACTATAAACACTTTTTTTTCCAAAAGGGGCTGTGGGCTATGTTGCTTTGACCCAAACACTTTAAACATTTTTTCCAAGATTGACAGTAGGATATCTTGTTTTGACTCAAACATATTTTGGGGGTATTAAGGGGTCCATTAAGTAGGATAGAGCAAATATAAGATTTTTTCCTAACCAAAATTCCAATATTTTTATGATTAATTTAATACATGTTAATATGGGGAATCAATTTATACATAAATAGAAAGTAACATAAATTATGCTTTTTTTCTATAAATACCAAATAAAAAAACTCATTTGGAAGAAACAGGACATTGGTCAGCCTTACTGCAATTCATATGCCTACTAACTTTAATGTTTTATAAAGCTGCAAAAACATCTAAAACACCCAAATTTATATTTTATTCGTAGCACACACAACACTTGTAAATGGGTACTTTAACTATTGTTCTTTTAACTTGTTTAAAAACATATTGGACATCTTAAATGACATAACTTAACACAAAGTAAACTACCACACAGATTGATAGCACTGGAAATATCAAAAAAGAATATATTAAACTAGTTACTAGTTGATGTTTTGGTGGTAAATAATTAATTTTAGCGGCATTAATTAATGCTTAGTAATGGTTCTTACCCGACTAGCCCAACTTAACCTTGGATGTGCCAATAATTAAATGTTCAATTAATATTGGTAAAGTAAAGTAAATTTTTTAATAATATTGATAAAGTAGATAATTTAATTTTTATAGGAAAATATGGTATAGGCCTACAATGCGAAGGATCATGAGTCAACATAATAACATACAGGATCATGGGTCAACACTTAGAAGATAATGAATATATATGTTTTTGTGTTTCTCCTGTGATTTTAGTGAGTTGTGTTTCCAGTGTAGTATCAAACTTAACAAACTTGATAAACTTTGGTATATTAGGTTTATTTAATTTGCTATCTTCTTAAGTGTGTAATAGGTAGTAGGTAAAATAGGTATTTTTAGACTATTGTAATAAAATAAATAAAATATTATTTATATCCTGTATATAAAAACTACTAACTTATTCCCCATTTTTCAAAAATAGCTGTGAAAAAGATGTTTGTACTTTGTGAACAACTAGATTAACTTATCTTCAACTCAAGTTAATGAAAGCCTTTACTATTGGACATTAAAGTACAGCCAGAGTATAGGTCTATTATATCAATGTAGAAGGAATAGAAGGTAGGACCATATGGAGAAGATATACAATTGGCTGAGCATGTTACATCACTCAGTACACAGGCAAGCGTATTCCATATCCACTGCTATAGGCTATAAAAAATAGACTAGGACTAAGTTGTTCAAAAGTCACAGTTTAGTCTTTAAATAGTAAATCTACACACCAATACTAAACGTCACACACAACTCTATTAACAAAATCCACAGCGATGTCCAATTAAAGTCATTACTCTAGTTATTTGAAAAATGTGTGTGTTTGGCTGTCTTCGTATTAAAATATAACTGCTGTGTAATGAGTGACATAAGCAATGACATAATTAAATTCTTCCAAGTGATGCTACCTTTCTATTATCTCTATATTGTATTATAGTTCTTAAAATATCATGTTATTATCATTGATCTAATGTGCATATAAGCACCATTAAATATTATTCTTGTCCTAAGTTTTATCATATGGATTCTGATACTCACAGATACATCATCAGCAGGATATAGTAACAGCTCTCTCTGTGGATCATTTTGAAGTAAGGTTTTATTCTTCAAAATAAAGGTTTCAAAATCAATTGGTTCGACAAGCTGAGGTCTATTCTGTGAAGCACAAAAAACAGTAAACTGTCATTTTGAGGGCCCCTCCCACTACAATTAAATAAATATTGGGAACACATATATATAGCCCTAGTTTATCAATTTAATACAAACATCTGGTTGGTAAGGATCTAGCACAAATTTCAAAATAATAAATGTTTTCAAAATCCTTGCAAAATTAACATAAACATTTCAATACGGTAAATACATAAAAACATACCTGCACTGAGGTTTCTCTAACCACTTGTGAAACAGTTTCACGAAGTTGAGCCGCCCTTCCTGGTTTCCCCAAGCCTTTTGAAAATTTCCTTTCACTCATCTTGTTGGATGTCATGTCAATTCGAATATATTGCTAAATATCAATCTGTAAAGGTAAAGCAATCCATTTGTTTATTAAGAGGTAAATTACATTACACCACAATGAAGATGAGCTAACCCACATTTACATTTACATGTTCGGGTTTAGCCAATATCAGAAAACCAAATAAAACTATTAAAATGTTGGGGGCACAAGCAATCTTATAATAGAGAAGTCGGTGACCTGGCGGTCTAGGGGTAAGGTGTCAGACTTATGTGCTGGCGGCCATGGTTCAAACCTTGGTCCCGGCACAGATTTATATGATTACCAAACCCTTCCAATACCTCTGACAAGCCCTCTTGTGAATGTGAGGAATGCCAGGCCTCCACCGTGGTTCGGATTCCACGTTAAACTGTGGGTCCTCCATTTCATCTCACAATCACACTTACCATTACACATTAGCGTAAGTGTGTATAACCCGAACGGGTAGTAAGACGCGGTGGTAATAATAATAATAATAATAATAATAATAATAATAATATAATAGAGAACTTCCAAATCAAACATAAAATAATATCGTCAGTGTTTTACTTTATCGTAAGGAACATTTAATTTAATGTATACTGGACATTTAAAAAAAAAATATTGAGGAAAAGTGAGTTTATTTTGAAGACTTCATTAATTATTTATTCCACACACTGTTATTTTATTTGCTTAGTTAATATAAGATGAAGGCAACTTAATTAGGTATCTACCAAATTGGTCAATATTTTGTAGTAAAACAATATATTGACAGCTTGGTAATCAATATATTTAGATTTAGGACTGCATTAAAAATAATTTTAGTGTTTCAGTACATAAGCAACAATATCGCATAATGCAAGGGTGGCCGTAATGTGGCCCATGCCCGCTTGTCATGTGACTCTTTAACATTGCAAATTAATCAATTATTTTTAAAAAATTGAAAAATTCTTAGACTCGATTTTTTCATTATAAACAGTACAAAACATATTTCATCAAACTAAGTAATTAAAAATACCTAAAACTTTTTTTTTTGAGAGTATTTTTTTTATCATTTATCGTATTTTGCTCCTTTGAATATGATATTAAACTTGGCACTAAGGAAAAATAAATTAATAACTTTAGTAAAACTAATTTTATTTGACACACGCTTGATTATATGTTAAATAAACACATTTTACCTGCCAAATTAAAATAATAGGAATGTCAAACATTGTTTTCAAATTAGACTTTCAAGTAGGCTAATTACAAACAATATTTTACACGTTTAATTTACTCGTCAAAACATTTCTAGCCTCTCTCTTAGCGGTAACTGCTTAAAATTATAGTACAGGTAAAATAGAACCAAAATGGGCAAAAGAAAAACAAAATTCGTTCATTCATAAAAATGCTGCTATAACTTCTTTTTGGAAGTAGAATTCAAGTTCTGAAGAGTCCATAAGTTTTTGAGAGGTTAAGGGGGGGAAATTCCAAAAGAATTCTAACTTTACGGAAAAATTCAAGTGAGGAGGATTTTTCTCTTTATTTTTTGTGCTGAATCTAATAAAACAACTTTCAGGTAGATTGGAAGACTTATTTTAAGATGTAATGGGTTTTGTGGGTAAAAAAACTCAACTCACTTTTCACTAATTCGGGAATGAGGAAGAACATAAAATCCAAATTGTATGAGGAATTCACCTATATTTATGAAGATTTAACGAAGAAAATAGGTTGCTTCATCATCGAGGGTGGTTATTTATTGCACGCAGTTAAATGGAATAAAAACAACAGTCGTGCTTACACTGACGTGTGTAATTCATATGTGTAGTATTTGACAGATAAATATAAATATTGGAAAATAATAGTGGTGTTTGATGGATATGATGAGCCAAACCATATCAAAGTAAGTGAACATCAACGCAGATACAAACATTTGACCCCACAGTTTCACATAGATGAAACAACTCCCATTTATGGCAAGCAAAAACAGTTCCTATCCAATTTACAGAACAAAAAACAGTTAATCAATGTGATAACACTTGATATTCAAAGCAACCATATCAAGGTGAAACAGGCTGTTGGTGATGCAGATGTTCTCATTGTACTTACAGCCTTAGAGAAATTTGCCCACTTCCTGCCTATTATCGTCACCCAAGACGTCGATGTAATGATAATTATGATTGCACTTGCTTAACCAGAAAGACCTATATTGCCATTGAAGCCAAAAATAGGACGCGTCAAAAGAAACATATTTCATTCAAAGAACTTACAGAAGAAATATCTCAATATGAAATACTACATCTTCTTGCCCCTGCATTCAGTGGATGCGATACTACCAGCGCAATCCATGGGAAAGGGAAAAAACAGCTTTTTAGGTTGCTAGAAACTGATAGTGCATAATGGATTGCATCAGAACATTCTCTAAATCATATGCCGTCCCGGATGAAGTCAGAAGTGCAAGAGAGTGTCTGTTTCTCTTCTTGTATGGAGCAAAGGATGATAGCCTTGACCAACTTCACTATAGTTTCTTCCAGAAGTCACTGCAGAAGAAGACAGCCAGAATAGAATCTTACCTCCCACTTCAGCAAGTGAAGCTCAGCACTATTAGAGAGTGTACTATCAAATACAACAATGACACACCAACAACCTACGCCCAGAAGATTGGGGTTGGATTCTTCGAGACGGTGAACTGCAGCCTGTAAACACAACTTTGGAACCTGCTCCTGATACAATCCTCAAGATGATTTCCTGCACATTCAAAGTAAACTGTTCAACCCAACAGTGCGGTTGGGTCAAAAGTGCTGACTGCTCTCTGCAAAAACTGCGAAGGAGTGACCTGCAACAACACTGAAATTGATGGCCCAGACAATGATGATCTTGGACAGTTTCACATCCAAGACGAAATGAAATCAGAAATGAACTCTGATGTTGATAGTATATGTGAGCAAGATGAAGATGAAGTTTGATAATTAATATGTAAATAGATCGTTTTTGTGTAATAAAAATTATTTTTATTCATTGAAATGTATGATTAGTGAGTGTTTTAACCCGTACAAACCCATTATATCTTAGAAATGAGTCTGCTACTCTATCTCAAAATTGTTCTATTCGATTCAGCACAAAAGAATGCATAGAAAAAGACCCCTCACTCAACTTTTTTCCCCCTAAAGTTACAATTATTTTTTTAATTTTCCTCCTTCCCCCCTCAAAAACTGCGTTCTACCACTTTAAATTTTGGGGATTTTTCAAATCTTGAATTCTACTGCCAAAAAGAAGTTATGACCTCAGTTTCATGAATGGACGAATTTTGTTTCCTATTTTACCTGTACTAATATTCGGATGATCAGTTAAAGCTATTCTCACTAGTTCATTTAAATGTCCGTCTGTCAAAACCAGTGAAATATATACTATACTAGATGGACATACACACACACCTTGTTATCTGCTTTCTATAGACGGGACAGATTTAACGGTTTCTTTATATGTTCTTGTGTAAAAACGTGTTCCTAGTGTTTAAAAGTATGATTGTATGAAAAGAGAGAAGTGTTATACCCCACTTCGCTGAAGACACATTTACATTAAATGATATACAATTCAGTTTTAAAGGTAATATTGTACAAATGAGAATAAAATATTTAATGTGTTAAAATATGTAGCTATCACCCATGTTGTTCACATTCTGCCAAGACTATAATATATTTCAAATTGGTTACTAGCTTAGATATTGGCTTCAGAAACAATATTATATTTAAAGTTCGATAGCTATAATGAAAAACAAAATGCAAACTAACATTTATGTTATAGGGCTTGGAGTTATTACTATATTACAATATATTTAAAGTTGGGTCTCAGCTTGTATATTGCTTTCATAAACCATATTATAACTAATGCTCGACAACTGTGATGAAACAAGGTCGCTAAATACCATATTATTTTAGTTCACACGGCAAACTTGGTGTAGAGGAGAAGTCTTACGTTAAAACGATCATTTAGGTTATAGGTTTTTAGGAAGTGTTACTAAATTAGCCTACATTGACTTATTTAAAGAAACAAGTCACAAGTGTTGAGCTTAGTTATGCTCTTCAAACCTTTTGTTAACACAATAATTTCGTTAAACAAATCACAAATGGATACGTTTCACATATTCATAAAAATTAGCGAACGATGTCAAAATGCCACATGGCCTTGTAAGTGTGTAAGAGAGAAAGAGATATCCAAAATGTTCTTTCTTTATACACAATGGTGTGCAGGCGACAGCTAGAAAATTTTAGCCGCAGGTGTTCATCAAGCTATATTATATAACTTAGTGGTCACAACCTATCTATATCTGGATAATGTTTCACAAAAATAGGTTGTACCAAAAATTGAGATCAGTTTCTTAGCATATTACTTTACGTTGGGATATTTTTTGTTCCGAGACATGCTTACAAATCTCGGTAATCAAACAACCACTTTGTTTTACTTGTTTCAATTTCTCCATCCTCTTGAAGTTCGAATCTCCGAGCTCACGGCTACTGAGTACGCAACAATTGCCTTTGAAATGGGACGACCATTCTCCATTACAACAGTGAGAAAAGGATTATCCAAATAAGCAACTTATGGCTTAAGTGCTAAAAAATTGCAAAATTGATCATTGAATTCTTCTGAAAGACCATTAAATTTCCGAATATAAGATTACATTACCAATTCTACTACAGAAAATATTGTCAGTATTTTTTTCATGCAAGCTAAATGATTTAAAGTTTTAGATTGCAAGTCTCTGGGAAAATTTCAATTTGCTGTGTAGGTTGAAAAAAGTTAGTGCTAGATCTAATATTATTTTTCCATTTCAGTGATATATTAAATACTTGTAAATGCTGAAAGCATATTTAATTTTTTTTTATGTCTAACAACCACTGAGTGTCCTCTGAGGCATTGTGCTCGCTTCAACCTGTGAGTTCCGTTGTTCTCCCGTTCCCGCCGTCTCACCAGGTTGTTGCATCACCAGCTGGCGAGTATGCTATCCTGGTAGCACGGACTTAGTTCTTCTGTTCCCACAGGGTTGTCTCACTTCCACCTAACATGTCCGTGATTCTGGTATCAAGGATTATTGAATCCTGTCTTACAGACCTCGTGAAGGAGCTCACTGGCAGTCCCACTTGGACCGAGTTTTTGGGAGGCTTCCGGAGTGGGAGATTGGAGCAAACCTCTTCTATACCGCTGGACTGCTCACGCGCCACATATACGTGATTGGTTCCGTGACCTAGTGTTAGTAGCTCGGATTGAGTTGCGGTGTGGCCTCCCTTGAAACTAACTGGCAGCCCAGTCTACCTTTCTCAGGGACAAGAAATCCACCACGGCCAAAGACTGTGGGGCCCCTTCAACTCCCGAAGGTGAAAATGCTGCAGATGGCTGCCCATCCCAGCCTGCTACCCACCTCAGGGCTGACAGAAATACGGCCCTTTCTAGGCCAACAAGACTGGTGGGACCTCCCAAAATACTGGGGAGATGGGCGCAATGGGTTGGCTCACAAAGCCAAGGGGATGATCCCTCCCATCATCTTGTGTGATGTGGTGGGGCAGCCGGGCGACCAAGTATGCCTCAAGTGCTGGTCAGAAGAAGCTTATCGTACCCTCCAGGCGTTCTTGCCTAGCTTGGGGATCCAGCATTGGTCCTACGAGCTGGGATGGGAGTGACTGGTCAGGTTAATGGCGAAGGTGCTTCTGACCCTTACAAAACTTGACGACGTCCAGGAGGTGCTTGTGGAGATTGGTTTCCTCGTGAAATCCGTCACCAAGATGCTCTCAAAGTGAAAATGAGATCAGAATACCGGAGAGAGGCAACGATTGCCAAGCTTTATTGACGATCTGACTCCTGGGGAGCATAACGCAAGGCTTGTGCAGGCTCCGCATCAAGTTTGGGAAATACAAGTCTACAGGATGTTCAATTCTCAGTAGTAACTGCTTCCAATTCCTGCATGTGTGGAAGGATTGCCACACTAATCCAAGGTGTGGGTTCTGTTGTGGTGACTACGAGAGGGGTGGGTGCCTATAGGGGAAACGATCTCACCCAAAGTGACTGCACCGTTCAATAGCTCACTTCTTGGCTTGATGGGGTGTCCCAACGTGCAAGTCCTTGTGGGTGGCAGGGACTGCACGAGCTTCAAAGGTACAAGAAGGGAGGACTGATGGTCTAAAGGAAGGCCAGAAGCCTTCAGGATACATTGTTACACGGTAGGTGACAATGACCCCAGATCCCTTTCAACAGTGCACTGTCAACAAGACCAAACCCTCCCCCACCCCAGAGGCCAAGGGTCCTGCGAAAGCCACCCTTTCAGAACCAGCCATGCCTTGTTCTTCCCTTTCAGTCGAGGATACGTTCACAACCACTCCTTTCCTCATCCAAACACCCACTACTCACTCCATTCTCTCCTCCTTTACTCCCACTCTACCATCCCCACCCCTTCACACGTCTCCAATCCATTCCTACCACTCCTCACTCCTTCCCCTTCCACTCCACTCCTCCCACTCCTCAATCCTTTACCTACCCCATCCGACACCCGAGAAGATGAGACTGCAAAGTTCAAACATTGTATTGAACTACTCAGAGATGTTTCTGGGATCGGACACATGGTACTTTTTATCAATTCTCTTGAGGAAGGTCTAGTAATATCCGAGGAGTCACCGTGGCCACTTGGTCATAGAGCATATCATCCACTATTTAATCTTTCATGGCAGTGCACCCGAATAAAGGACTACCAGTGCTGGAGGAGCTCATGGTCGTACTCTGGAACGCCAGCGGATTCGTAAGGAAGAAGGCCAAGATTGAAAGTTTCCTGGCAAAGCATCGTATTGACGTAATTCTGTTGGTAGAAACATACTTGCGCTCCGCGATGAGGTTCTCGTTGGCAGAATTTATCTATCATTTGAGCGACCGCGCGGGAAATGTGAGCAAGGGTGGGATGGTGGTTCTTGTCCAAAGGGGCTTTGATAATCGCGCCATCTCACTTCCTCCTCTCCAACACATGGAAGCAACGGCCATCTAACTGGTGATATCTACCGGCCCAGTTCATCTCATCTCCATCTACTTCCCTCCCTTCTACTGGTTCAACCATGCTACTAAAGTGGACATAAAGGCTCTGCTTCGAGGTACCACTCCTGTTTTAATCGGTGGTGACTTCAACGCGAAGCATCCTTCGTATGGCTCCAGGATTACAACACTCCTAGAGGATTGCTCTACGACGTCAGGGATCAACATGGCCTGGTTGACTTAGGCCCTCCCACTTCTCTCAAAATCCCCTTGGTTTCATGGGCGTCTTTGACTTCGTCGTCACCATAGGGATTAGACAGTGATTGTTGCTGAATTCTCTAGCTGACCTGGACTTGGGTCACAATCCCGTTCTTGTGAACTTGAGAGGTGAAGTGTAATTCATAGAACCCCTCAAAAGATCCGACCTTAGGTGCATTGATTGGGACATGTACACGAATGTGTTGAGAGATTGTTTGGAACCCCCTTTCTTTTTGAAGGGTAGCAGAAATCGTTCACGGTGTGGAACTCATAACTTTCACCATCAAGGAAGCGCTCAAAGCTTCGACGCTGAGGCACTGTTGTAAGAGGCTAATCTTGAGGGACTTGGTAGACAAGGCCAACTGGAGCCACAGGAAGTTTGTATAGAATGATAGGACACTTAGATAAGGACCTGTAGTGGACTCAGGATTGCAAAGTCCATGCAGATCGCGAGATGGTCCAAGAATATCGGAAAAGTGTCCGGAAGGACCAAATTGATAAGCTCTGTGTACAGGACAGGTACCTGTGGTGCATGACGAGTTTCATGGTGTGGACACCACATCAAGGTCAACTATTGTAGGACAAAATTGGGTGGCCAGCTCCAATCAGGAGAAGGCCAATGCTCTCACTGAGCACTCAGAGGCGCAATTCGTACTAACTGTTGACCTGTCAGACCCTGTGAACATTGTGTGCATGTCTCAGATCATTGTAACGCTCTTTTACAGACCCTTGGATGAACCTGAGCCCCCGTAGGTGACAGAAATATTGTGAGCGTTAGCCACTCTAAGATTAAACAGACCGTATGGTATCAATAACACGGTCCTCATAAAGCTGGCCTTTAAAGTTATTAACTTCCTCGTGAAGTTATTCAAAGCCGTCCTAATACTGAGTCACTTCCCCGATCTATGGAAGCACGACAAAGTCCTATACTTCCATAAAACAATGATAGGGACCCAGCTCTATAATTGTTTTACCGATCAATCAGCTTCGACTGTTTGGGAGAGTTGTTCGAGAGACTTCTACTGATAAGACTGAACGAACATGTTCGCGAGGTGGGGATCTTGGTGGTCCTTAGCTCTAATGATTCCGCAAGATATCGTGACACCATTAAAGGTAATAGAATGTTTAAACAAGGAGTTTGTAGAAATTTTTCCCAATAGTTTGGTAGCCTTACGATTATTATCTACTATGCCAGTAACTGTAGTTTCAGAGGAAAAAAGCTTTTCCAAATTAAAGCTAGTACAGACATATTTGAGATCTACTATGATAGAAGAAAGATTGACAGGACTACTTATATTGAGAATAGTATTTGTCGTCATTCAACAAAACAGCATCAGCATAATAAATTACTTATGAAAATGCAATAAAAACTGTTGGAACGCATTTAATAACATTATATATATTAGCCAATTATTGTTTTTACCATGATTTTATATGTTGTAATATGTTAATTCAATAAGAACTATCTAGTTCTATGCCATTTTATGAACTTTAAAAGTGTGTTTAATACCGTATTGTCCTTTATATTGTAGTTGGTTTTTTTAATCGTACAGTGCATATGAGCAGGAGAGACTTTGACATTCGGGTTTGGTCGCCTTATGTGTAGACTATTAGCCACTCTGGTGGCATAGAGTATTGCCCAGGGTACACCATAGAAGGTTGTCTACACATCGTACCCACAATGATATGATGTGATGAAGGTTATTATCGAGTTGGGGAGCCGGAGTGAGCCTTAACCTAACTTAAACCTAATATATCAAACCCGGGTGACCTTTGGGCACATTTTCATTAATATTGGGAAAGATTTTTTTCAAAAATTTAGTATTGTAGTAGATAATTACTGAACTAAACATTTCATTTCAGCCAAGTGTGCTGGATGCCAAACTTCCGTATAGGCGACCTATTTTTACAAGCTAAACATATACTAGAACAGTAAAAAAATTTGCTATTTTTTGAAAGAACAAATCAATCAATATCACATAACAATGCACCTAGGGACTTACTGTTTGTGAATTGTGTAGATTTGAAGTATTTTCGCTGTTGTTATCAGTTTACCAAATTAGGATGTGTGTTTGCATACATGTAGGCCATACTAATGTTTTTTTATTATATTATTTCTATCATAATGATATGTAGTTAAAGCCTGTTTCTAATTTCCTGTAAACTTTTTTCACCATCATAAATGTTTAAAATTAATTGGTTTTGATCCAAGCCAATACAAGGATGTTTATATAATAAAGTAAGAGCCACTTGTGTAAGATTTCTGTAATATTAGGTGGGACTTCAATAGTTAAATTACGTATAGGTCTTCGGCTATGTTGCTCCTTTGAAAGGACCAGTGATGCCTGTGCTGGGGTGTGGTCTAACACAATAACAAAGTAGAAGTACATTTCTTGCCAATACTAAAACCTCTATGGATATTAAATTTCTTTTGTTTTTGTAACCCATAGAAACGTTGTTGATATGATTGTGTTTGGTTGTGTTTTTTTTATAAGAAAAGTATTGTTTGTGTTGTTATGAAGAACTGGCTATTGTGCATAAATAGGACTATTTTATTGGAGTGTGTACTGCTGTGGAAGATGTTGGTGAGAATAAATAACTTATAATTATTGTTGGACAATAAAGCAACCTAAAACAAACTACTACTAGGCCTGATCACTATATCAACAGAAGTTCAAGCTGATTAAATAATATAATTGGCCAAGAAACCTTAAAGTCGTGAAAAAAATCTAAGTTAATTATAACTGTTCTGAATTGACCTATTACAACTCCCAATTCACTCACAACCCCTCATATATTCCCTTGAGTTCTTGTTCATCTAACGGTCGTTACGAAGACCAGCTGTTGAAATAAATATCCGTTCGGCGGTCCCAGCACACGGATTTACACAAAGTCCAGGTTCAGCGATATAAATATTTAAAGTACACATAACTTTCCAGCGATAGTTCAGGTGCCTCTGAAAATGCGTTCAATCCTTATCAAGGACACTCTTGGGCTCCTTTAGATAGTTAGCTTTCACTAGAAGCAATATTTTGCTTGCCACACGATTATTTTTCGACCTCTACCATTCACAAGCCATCTCCAGTCAAACGTCTCGCTCAATCTCTTTTTTTTAACAATACTTTTGTCTGCATCTATCGCTGCCAACTCACAAATGCAAATCCCCCTAGCTACACAACCACACACTTAATTTAATTAAGTAAGCTATGAATTATTTATATATACAAACTGGTTTAGTTATGAATTATTAAGATTGCTATTCTTACCAAAATATACCAGTAAACACTCACCCGACTCAAGGAGTATTATATGTTGATTGAAAGTTTGAAAGCCCCTTATTTGTAAAATATATAATTCTTCCCTTATGACTCAATTATACTGTTTTTATTTATATTATAGACATATATACATATTACCCAAACTACCGAATAGATTAAAAAGATCTCCTGCCTGGGGTTGGTGGTAGAAATATAAAACAATAAAAAAATCGAGGATTGACCCTTCGGAGTGCCCATAGATAAGGGAGTGCGCATCGAGGACAGCACGTGGTAGTTGTTGTCGGTGATTGAGCCGATCAAGGCAATAATTCTTTGGGACGGAGCGTGGCATAATAAAAAATCACTTAAAAGGGTGGATTTACTTTTATAGTAGGAGCTATCTTGTGGATTTTGATTTTAACTCTTCATTAACTTGAACGATTTTCAAGTTCATCGGTACTAGTGTTTAACTTAGATTATATCTATCTGAATATCGCGCCGCTAGCATAATATTTACATATTTGTTATAAAATGAATATCTGGATACATTTTAATTCGTAGTTTTGGTTAGCTTGCCTACCGTTTATTAACTTTTTATTTACGTTTCTAATTTGAAGATGGAAGACGAGTTAGAAGATCGTGTCCTGTATCAAACTTACATTTCACACATGAAACTGCTATCTAAATTTGCGGTGGGCGTACCACTTAATTATGCTCCAATTAGTTACTTATGGAGACTTCTACGCGTTTACGTTTTGAAGCCAGAAATTCTGATTTTCAGTGCCGTTTTATTCATAATTATTCTCTATTTACAAGTAGTTGATGTATGGAGTCGTAATTTACTAGGAAGACTTCAAGTTACTATTGGACGTTCAACCTCCAAAGTGCAACGTTTACAGTATTTTGTGAATGGTTCTGTAACAAGTGGAGACAAATTAAGTTGGGAACTGAAAGAAGGCAATATCGCTGCATATGCTGTCCAAGGGCGGCGGCCGCGTATGGAAGATCGTTTTGTCGTCACTGAAGATATAAATAAAACTGGCGTATCGTTATTCGCTGTATTTGATGGTCATGGAGGAGAGGTAAGTTTCATTTGCCTTTTCATTTAAAAAAAACAAATACCCTCCCTTCCCCAACACACTGGGGATATTACACTTTTGACACGTCTACAGACTCTATATCTGTAAGGTGCATAGGGGTCTGTAAAGCATTGATTCCACTCTAACAGTGTTTTCTGTCTACAGAATCCTGATCCTTATTAGTCCTTATTCCTTACCATCCTCGAAATTTAATCATTATTATTAGCACCGCGTCTTACTACCCGTTCGGGTTATACGCACTTACGCTAATGTGTAATGGTAGGGTGATTGTGAAATGAAATGAAGGACCTACAGTTTAACGTGGAATCCGAACCACGGTGGAGGCCTGGCATTCCCCACATTCACAAGATGTCTTGTCAGAGGTGAAGGAAGGGTTTGGTAATCAGATAAATCTTTGCCAGGACCGAGGATCGAACCCCGGCCGCCTGCATAGAAGTCTGACACCTTACCCCTAGACCGCCAGGTCACCCGAAATTTAATCAACTTTGATTTTCTAAGATAATATTTAGCACCGCGTCTTACTACTCGTTCGGGTTATACACTTTTAAGTACTAATTACGCTAATGGATTAGGAATTGGGAAGTTTGAATCAGAGGAAGTGAACCCGCATTTGCTTGGAGGAAGAGTGGAAAACCATTTAGGGAAAACCACCCTCAATTCACCTGACCGAGATTCAAACCTCGATCTCCCCGTCCTCAGCAGTCGAGCTCAACACGACTAGCGCGTTAGCCAACTACGCCACCGAGGTGGGTGATTTTCTAAGAATTAGTCGTTATGGAGTGCAATCAGAGCAAAGTACGGTAAAAATGTTTGTGCATATCGGAATTAAAGTACTAATGATAATGAAAGGATCCGTTGCTATGGAAATAAATACAAATGAAATAAATATTTAATGCATGAAGCTGTTTAGGAAAATGTATAAAATCCAGGTAGTGTGACACCTTGAAAACAGTTTTCTGATAAATAAGTCCAGAAAGCTACAGTAGACCTACCTATTACACTCAATAAAAAGATTGTATTGATTCGGAAAGAAAAGAATTACAAAAAGTTAATTCACTTAAGTCAGACATACCTGTAGGCTTTATGTCCAATAAAAAATGTCATAATTTATATAAAAGATCTAGTTTATTCTATAGTGATAATTGTATAGGCAAACTGGTTAAAGATTCAATATACACCTTATTACATGATCTAGGCACGCAAAATTTTTAAAACATTTAAATAAATTTAGGATAAATTTAAATATAATTATTTAAAAGCCTTTTTTCAGATTAAAAGCAAGGGTTTGCTTGATGTGCTGAAAAACAAATAGGTTATTGAATTAATGATAATAGTTGGAAGAAATACACGCAAATAATGACAAAAAATAATATTTACAGCTTTGTAGGTTCTATAGTAATGGTTTTAAATAGGTTTTCCTAGTGCCTTTGGACTTATACTGGCAAACCATTATTAGAATATGGTTATCTAGGCTAAGACTTAAAGAAATTGTTTTAATCTACTTAAACATTTTTGTCTATAATTTATTTATTGACTTTTAAAATGTCAACACAAACAACCAAAATCTTTAACAGAAAGTACAAACCAACACGAAACTTAAGCATATAATATTATACAGCTGATCACAAACATGGGAATGAAATAGACCAAACAGCTAGGCCCTAATCACAAAATATGCATGAGTGAAATGAATCAAATAGTTGATCACAACCATATTTTGAAATTTCCTATCAGAAGATCGAGCTGCTAGCATAATTTTTACATATTTGTTATAAAATGAATATCTGGATACATTTTAATTCTTAATTTTGGTTAGCTTGCCTACCATTTATTAAGTACTTTAATCACCGGTTTATGCTGTAGGTCTACAGTACAAATTAAACAAACATTAATCAATTGTAGTAGTATAAAAAACATACACACTGTGTCAAAATACTGATTTTGTATTGATAATATATGTAGATTATACATAGGCCTATATATTTTAGTAAATACATAATATGTTGTATGTTTCAATTAAATTACATGAAAAAATATACTGCAACATCACATTTTATTTTTGAATAAAGCATTTAATACTGTTAGTTTACCTATGTGTTATGGCCAAGGCCATAATCAGGTAAAAGTTTCAGAGGGAAGGGGGTGTCTTAATACCCTCAACTTCCATAGGCAAAGAAAAATTACGATTAGAATTAAATACCTCTAGAATCCATCTGGAGTTAATTTTTATTGGATAAAATACTGTGACAGGTGGCCCCTGAAATTTACTTTTCCAAGCTTACCAGACAAAAATTTAATTGCTACCTTGATCATGTTTTACCTGTTTGTATCCTAACTGTAAATTACTAACTTAAGTATATGGCTACCATAACATGCTTGAACTGATAACATTTATCTGTGACATGTACTGATTAGTACATTGACCAAGATGTCAGTCTCATCTCTGATTTCCTGGTGTTGGGAGGTCTAGGATCAAATTGCGATCTAGTGTAATAAAGAGTTTTATCCTTAATGGTTTATTAAGCTCCCTCCACAAAATTGCTTTTCCATTCCTAAAAAACACTCAAAAACTACATAGATGGTTGTGTTTGACTTTTCAATATACAACCTTGTTTAAGGTGAAGTTAATAAAGCAACTCAATGTGTCTAAGATTGATTATTAGTTTACTTGACATTAATTGGCACTTACAATATTGAGGAGGAGTTAACTAGATACAATAGGCCTATTGAAGTGTCTCATGTTTTAATTTAATGTAGATGATGCCTAATTTCCCCTGTTTTATGGTCAAATTCTCTGACTATTCCAGGTTTTCCGTTAGCCAGTTTAAGTGAGCAAATTCGTTTAACATTTGGAAACTTACAACCTACTCCCTCCAAATCTAAAAATTTACATTGAGCACCTCTTAATTAATTACATTAAGTAGTTGTGGCAAAGGTATAAATGGAGGGGTGAAATCTCATGGAAATAGCTTTTGCCCCCATTCTAGATTTATTTTACTTCCCTCTAATATTTTAAAATGTGATATGACTAAACAATAAAAACAAATTTCGGATAGCTTCTAAAGGCATTGAATTGAGATACAAAAATCGAGTGAAGATTGTACAATATATATTTGAAGGGCATCATAATTTCAAATAAAATCTGAAGGAAGACCACTCCAATAGCTTAAAAGCATCCAAATTGTCAAATGTATGCCGGTGGAGGCTCTCTGAAACGCTTTAGGCTGGGAGGGGAAGGGGCCAGGTCCCTCAAAATCCATTGTTGGTTAATTGCCTCCACACCCCTACAAAAATAAGGTTCCAGTGTCACTGACACATTCTGGATGATTTTGTATTAAGCGTACTCCAATAAAGTTGAAGATTTTAAAATATTTTCTTTTAGAAAAGGTTGAGTCACCCCTGCCACACAGTCCAAAATTGTACCCTTTTCAAATAAAAGCATTTATAGCTAAACCAAATGTATTGAAGACGTTAACTATTATATCTATGGGACACAGAGGTAGTATTTAAAATGGTGACCAATTGCCAAGGCACTGATTGGGAAGAGGACAGGGTTGTTTGCACCCTGGTTATTCAACATGCTTTTCTAACGAATTAACCCCAATCAAATAGTAAAATTATATTAATTTTGACCACAATACAGTTTGAATTTTCTTAAAGGATTTTTTTTATACTAAAAATGAAAGTAGACTAGATTGTGTTGTTCATTTATTGGAATTCATATAGTGTTAACTTATAAAACCAAATTTATCATTTGAAATAAGTATACCAGTTTAATCACTTGCCTGACTTGCTAGGGTTTAGCTCGGGCAACATAATCTTTGACGCTTCTGTCTTGATTTGGCCATGTTTTCCCGATCTTATCTATGTATAAGTTCTTTTTTACTCAATAGATGTCTCTAGTATACTACTCACTAGTGAGATCAGGTGTAGTTTATTGTAACTAATTGTAGAAATTATTTTTTACCTAACAGATGTCACTAGCATACTACTAACATGTAGTGACATCAGGTTTGACTTATTGTAACTAAATTCCATTATTTATATAATTCCAACAATTACATTATTTACTTGTTTCTGTTTTTTTGAAGAAGTGTTGTTATTTAAATATTCTAGTTTATTTTTACTAAGGCCTACTTGAACTTCAACATTTGCCTTGTGAATATTTAGCACTAGTTTTATGAGTATATATTTACGATTTATGACTCTGATTTGAGTGATTCTAAAGAAGTTTTGATTAGTGAATCAGGAAGTTCATCAGAAGGTACACACATTTTTTCTGATATTGATGAAGAAGTAAATGCTCAGTTACTAGATGCAAGAGTTTGGTGTCTAATCCATTTTGATCGTGAACCTGGACCACTTCCTCTGAGGTTTCCTTTAACTGCTTTACCTACAACTGGTTCATTTAGATTGTGAAGGAACTCTTCATTATTTTGAGGTATTTATTGATAATGACCTAATTGCATTGATAACTGAGCAAACTAATCTATATGCCGACCAGTGCATAACATTTTTGATTTTACAAACATTTTCAAGAGGTAAAGATTGGCAGCCTGTAAATTGCAGTGAAGTTCGAGTGTATTTTGCTTTGGTTATTCTTCAAGGAATTATAAACACGCCAGTGGAAGAATATATTGGTCAAAGAAACAGACGATTCTTACTCCATTCCTTAGTAAAGTTATGTTCGACCAAAAATAATAATATATTATTATGTCCTCATAATACGCTATCTCAGTTCTCAGATAATAATGCCTTTGATAAAGAGACCCATCCAAATGCCAAGCTAAATAAAACTTGGCCTGTATATGTTCATTTGAACAAAAAGTTCTCAAGTTTCCTGACTCTTGAAAGGGACATTTTATTGATGAGTATCTCATGCTGTAAAAGGGTAGACTAGGATGGATCCAATATGTTCTCCAAAAAAAGAGCAAGTGAGTCAAAATCTGGATATATATGATCTACCATGATATATACTGGAAAAGGGACCATTTTAAATGAGGCCTATGCTAATCTACATGTTTCATCCCAGATTGTCTTAGCTCTCATGAAACCTCTGCTAGGCAATGGTTATTGTGTGACAACAAACAACTACTACACCTCCCCAGAACTGGAAGATTTATTGATCCCCAATGCAACTGATACATATGGGACATTGAGAATTACAAGAAAAGAAGTTCCATATGAAGTGAAACTAAATAAGTTGGAAAGGCGGAATGTAATGCCTTTCAGAGAGGTAAAGTGATGGTCATGAAATGGCACGACAAGAAGGTTGTTATTGTACTCTCTACGGTGCATAACACTGAATTTTTTGAGCTAAGCAAAAGGGACAAGTGGATACAGAAGCTGAAACTTGTTGACTATAGTCATACATTGGGTGGAATAGCTAGGGCAGATCAGCATCTGACCAACTATCCCATTATAAACAAAAGAGGGAAAAAGTATCGCAAAAAAATAACCTGGGCTTTTAGAGTGGAACTTGTTGAAGAGCTAATTGAGAAGTACCACACAGAGGGCATGAAATCAAAAGGTGGAAGACCTTTGGCAGCACCACCACCTTTATGTCTGACTGAGGCACTTTCCAGATTACATCACAGAGAAGAAGGAAAAGCCATGTAGGCAGTTGTTGTGCCAAAAGAGATGACAAGGGCAAACGAGTCCGAAATGAAACAAGATTCTATTGCCAAGAATGTGATGTTGGATTTTGTGCTGCACCATGTTTCAAACTTCACACAATTAAAGATTTTTAGTACATTTTCGGAAAATGTTTATTTAGAAATGGACAATAATAATCAGTTTATCTTATAACCTCTTCTATTTTTTATGAATGTTATCTTCAAGAAAACTTTGTATTTTTACTTTTTTAAAGTGTAAAATGTGCACATTTAAAAAAAAATAGTTTTATATATATATATATATATGAATATTACCTTTCCTAAAAAAGTGTTAAATGTGCATTAGTGTTATTTGTTTTTCTAACTATACAAATAAGAAAATAAAAAATATATTTTCAGTGTGTATTTTTTTAAACCCTACAGGCAAGTGGTTAACCTACACTTTAATCAATACTAGGCCTAGTCTACACTACACACTAAATTAGCAAAATTTAAAAGCATTCACAAGTCAATAACACACTTATTTCCAAGTACCATACGCTGTTCTCATACTGTGTCCGTTTTTATTTTCTCATCCTACAAGAAGTTGAGGGTTTATCCCCATCCCTTATTTATTATATCCAAACATTTATTTGTCAACTCATTTACATTTTCTTGGAATGACTATTCAAATAGTTTCCAATTGAATGGTTTTGTTTCATAATCTCAAAGAATTATCTGCTTCTACAGTTCTCCCAACATTCACTAATACTTCCTATTTCCTTTGTTAATATATTGTCATAGTTCACCCAGCTTTTTTGTCTGACTAAAGAACACAATCACAAGCTAAATACGTTAATTTCTTGTTTTGTTTGAACCATAAATAAGGCAGTATTAATATTTTTTTTTGTCAACATTCACAACTTTCAGAGGGAGGCTATTGCCTTGGTTATGGCTATATAGACATTTCACCTGCCTAACAACTTTAACTAATTAATCTTTTGTTAATAAAATTTGCATTGCCTTATGCTTTAAAATTAAACAAAAATGTAGACACCTATTTATTGTATTCATTAAAATTGTTAATTAAAAAAATGTTCACAGTTGATAAAAATAAATTTAATAGACAAATTATATTAAAAATATGCATAACTTGTTTGCTTGGTTACAAAGTTTTAATTTTAATTATTTGCTACTAAACTCAGACAATATTTTACTAAAATAGTATGATAAACGATACAAAACAATCACAGTCAAACACTAATATATGTCTTATTACAGTTTGCGGCAAATTACGCACGAGATAAGCTGATTAAAAACCTTAATAACAAAGTCATAGAATTGAAACGGCTAATATCCGAGGGAGCTCATTTGAAGAAACCTGCACAAACCAATGTAACGGGCAGCCCACAGATGAGTAGAAGTTCCTTCAAAAAACAAGAACAAGATAAGAAGCAGGAACCTAATGTTGATAGAAAGCAAAGTTTCAAGAAAACCCTCAGCTCTGTAACAGATGAGTGCATGAAAAAGAGTGGAGGGGTGACTGATCCTGAACTCTTGAACAAACTAGAAGCTTTGATCCGACCAATCACTCGAGAAGTACGACCAACAAGAGGCTCTGATACTCAAACACCTGAAACACCCATATGTAGCTACTTGGATACAAGTGGAACGATTAACTATGGACGTCTACTCACTGATGAGGTGTTGGCTGCTGACCGCTTGCTTGTTGAGGCTGCCAAGAAAACCATGGATGTTGCAGGTAACAAAACATGTTAAACTTATTTTGAGATCTAGCCAACAATTATATCGCGTTGTTACTAAAATATTTTGAATTCAAACAACATTTAACATTGATATTTGAATCAAACTTGATTAAATAAATAAATTATTAATCCCATTGCAATAGCAAAATCAACATCATAACAAGGTAGTCAATTCCAGACTGACTATACAGGAATATATTTCAAACTTAAACTGATTTTTAAATTGGCTAATAATCAAAGTAAACGTAATCAATCAGATTCATGGCAATCCATGCAGGTCATAAGTAGTATATAGATCGTCTGTTCTTTTGTAAGCCTCTGCTGTCACCTCCAACATTTTAGGTAGGATGTGGACTCCCCGTTCTATCTCCTCACGACTGCCACAAACCTTTATAAGCAGAGCGTCTCTTGTTGGCAGGGCATGCATTGCCAATACTGCCGACTTTCGAATTAACCAACCATGATATTTGGCAAGTGTACAATTATATGCGTCTTGACAAGCTTTCACAGTTTTTTCTTCATCTTTTAACTCTTCAATCTGCTTAAGAAAGAGCCGAATGAAATCAAGTCCTCGGTGCAATCTTAGCAGTGTTCGAGACCCAGACACATATCCTTGTTTATTCAGAAGCCCGTTGTCTTTCTCATGGTTGACCATCTTCTTGAAGGTTGAAAAGTTGCCAGTACTATCCGCTTTTTGTAGTTCTTCTAGAATTCCAATTTTATCTTTAAGGTCTGATGCTACAAAACTAAATATGCTCCCCATTAGTTCAAAAAATTTGTAAAGTTCTTTATATGCCAGTAAATAACTTTCCATGTCAACGTCTTCATTTTCTAAAAGTGAAGATGAAAATAAATCATGCACAGACTTTATGTTAAAACTTTCTGTAGTAGCCATTTCGAACTGTAAAATGTACTCAAAAGGCTGTGACTGTGACTATCTTATCTTAAGAGTTTGAAGTGTGGTGGTTAAAATGTCACCGACACAATGAATGATAACTAAGTGTTGTGTGGAGTTGAGAGGGCTGACATAATACTACACTTTCACACATCAAGATTAGATTCTTGCAGAGATACTGTCATTGTAGTCAAGCTGACCTGGATAATGCAATCTGCGGAGAAAAAGATTATTTTTATTAGTGTTTTCTCTAAATGGTCAACATTTATTAATCATTTAAAGACTGGTTTTAATTTCTATTTATCCTAAAGTGTTTTTTTACTTAAATACACGTCTAATTAATCCCCCTATGAAAATAAAACAACTAATGTCATGATTTTATCTAAAAATATATTAATACGACCTTAACATAGGGTTGTTGACACAGCCCATTGATGGACTAAAGCGCACATTGCCTATAAATTAAATATTGCAATAAAATTCTAAAATATAATTAGCTAGGGATAGCTCTGAGAACTGAAATCATAAAATACTTAAGTAAATTATCATTAGGGCTGAGGGGCTAAACATTATAGGCTTAAGGTATGAATGTAGGGAATGTAAGAAAACACCAGTGTTTTTGCAGTTTTTATCTCAAGACATTTTTTGGTCAAAATAAATAAAACATTCCATCAGTACAAACATAGTCTAATTTAATTTGTATGATGACATCGACAGTTCTTGAATATTTATCATGAGCATATCAGCATTTAACGACAAAGTTTTTAAATGAGAAAGAAAGTTGCCATTAAATTCCAGGACACCATTGACTGATATTCAAGAAATGTTGAGGTCACTATGTGAAGAAAATTAGACTCTACGAGGAGGTATCAAAAAGTTTCCGGACTGGTGCTGCCATCTGAACAGCAGTTGTAGTAGTGCTATGCAACTTAAATGGTAACATTAGCATGTTTTGGAAGTCAGTGTACCAAGTTTCACACATGTGTGGTCGTTCTGATTTTTTACATAGGTTTTTTTTATATGTGGCCTGTGGTGATTTTCATGATGAATCTGAAAAAGGAACAGCTCCTGTGCGTCAAATTTTGTGTGGATCTCGGGAAAAGTGATCGTTCTGATTTTTTACATAAGTTTTTTTTATATGTGGCCTGTGGTGATTTTCATGATGAATCAGAAAAAGGAACAGCTCGTATGCTTCAAATTTTGTGTGAATCTTGGGAAAAGTGTGATGGAGACTAAAAATGATTCATCAAGGGTTTGGGGAAGAAAGCATGGGCCGTACACAAATGTTTCAATAGCATGCCTGGTTCAAAGCTGATCAGACATCCATTGAGGATGACGAACACATAGAGAGGCCCAGAATCTGCACGGCACCCGCCATGGTTGCCAAACTTCAACAGATCATTTGTCAGAATCAATGACGAACCATTCAAGACCTTGCTAAGGAGATGGGAATTTGTTTTGGAGCATGCCAACAAATTCTGACTTCTAAGTTGGGCATGCACAGTGTCGCCGCCAAATTTGTGCCCAAGATCCTGACAGATGACCAGAAGCAGCAGTTGATGTTTACAATGAGCTTCGTCAGGTCACTTCTGATGATACAACCTTCTTGTCCAGTGTTATCACTGGTGATGAGAGCTGGGTTTACAGGTATGACCCTGAGACCAAGCAACAATCTACTCAATGGAAAAGCCCAACCTCACCAATACCAGACAGGTTAAGAGCAATGTTAAGAGCAAGCTCATAATTCTTTTTGACATTATGGGAATTGTGCACAAAGAATTTGTCCCAACAGGTCAAACAGTCAATTCCGCATTCTACTCTGACATTTTGCGGCGACTGCTTAAAAATGTGCAAAGATGTCGCCCCGAGCTTTGGCGACAACAGAACTGGTTGTTGCACCACCATGACAATGCCCCATCTCATGCTTTCCTTTTCACCTGGCAGTTTTTGGCCAAAAACAAGATGGCTCTTGTCCTACACCCTTCCCCTACTCCCCTCATTTAGTCCCCTGTGACTTCTTTTTATTTCCTAAAATGAAGATCTAGCTGAAGGGCCGCCGCTTTGACACCGTTGAGAAGATACAGGCAGAATCGTAGGAAGTGTTGGACACGTTCACAGAAAATGACTTCCAGGAAGCGTTCCATAAATGGAAGAAATGCTGGGACTAGTGTATATGTATGGAAGGGCACTACTCCAAGCATGATGGCGGCCACTAAGCCCTATGGTAAGTTTTATGCGTTTTATAAACATCAGTCTGGAAAATTTCTGATATCACTTCACATGCTTATACTGAAACAATATTTTATTTATTTTTACAAAAAAAAAAAGATATAATAATGGCAAAAACATTTAGGCTACCTTATCTTGCATCCCCCACATCCCCCTTAACTATTCTCAGTAACAATGTCAGAGGGAAATATTAGCCAATTAGTTCAATTTTATAAAGTTATTTTTTGTGCACGACTTACTACCTGTTCAGACTATTTGCATATTTACACTAATGAATAAGGAATTAGTAAGGTAGAATTTAGAGGAAATATACGTGCATTTGTGTGGAGGGAAAGCAAAAAACCATTTTGTCTTGAACAAACACTACTGTGAAATAGGCCTAAAGTTCCAAAAGTTTTATTATGGCTTTACCTTATTGTACACAATGGAAATAATTAGATTTTTGAAAGTTCAGTAAGGAAAGATTAATATAGTGTTGTGAAAAATCTATGAAAAGAGTAAAATTGATCAAATTCAAAAAAGACTGCTAATAAAGTTTAATTTAATAGGCATTGAGATATACAATAAGAGCAATACACTAATTACAAATTAAAAGTTATGGAGAAATTAATCATAAAATGGACAAATATCTTGAAGTGCTCTTGTTAAGTTACAACACATCACAACATTAAAAAAGTATAACATGATAAAAATTAATTTAGGTTCATAAAATTGGATGCGTGCTGATTCGTTTTAAGGATAGCTTAAGGTACTAAAGGAAAGATATATTACACTATATATTCAAGTTTGATCTGTGGATGATGTTAGACAACCAGTGGTGTTCATTCAATGGAAGCAACACTTCCCTAAAATTAAAAAGGGAATAAAGAAAATAAGAGGAAATTAAAGTTAAAACAAATTATTGTAATTAAAAATCTATCCAACTAATATACTGTGTTGAGATGGAAGCTCTTCTTTCTTAGAGCAAGCAGTTCTTTCTCAGGACTCAGACTGACCAGCCAGCCAGCTGGTCTCCCTTGCTCTTTTATTTCATCAATCGTTTGTTTCTGGGTCTGTCCTGCCCTCATCGGGGAAAGGGAAGCAGAGTTTCCCTGGGCGACCATTAGCTCGGTTTACTTTTGTGATTGATGTATAATAGTACCTAATATACTGTTAAAATCTTATTTTTAGGAATATTTATTGTTTTTAAATATAATTATGGGCACTACATTACAAAATAATGTATTTTTCACTATTAACAATAAGTTTAGTTTTATTTTACAAGAATATTGATGTTTGTTTGATCCTTAAAGGGATGTGGTTTGTTTCTTTGCATACACTAGTAGAATAACGAGTGTGTCAACAAGTAGAGTAGTGGAAGAGGAGGGTTGCTGTGTCAAAATTCATAAGTAATATTTTGAATTATAGTTTTTTAGTTCTGGTCTTTTGATGAGAAAAAGAACATAATTGAAACAGGCGGACCCACTCCACCTTCAGGCAACGTATATAAAACAAACTTTGATGTTTCAATACTCAATTCTATGAAAGTTCATGGTGATTATTGGTGTGTGGGGTTGGTGGAAAATTATATAGTTGACCTAACTATTTACTAACGATAATGTTGTGTAGAGTTAATTCAGATTCAAAGATGTTATAAGGCAGGCCAAAGGTAATACTCATTTACAAGCCACAACCCAAGAGAAAACTTTGGTAATCGTAAATTGACCATTATTATTATTTTTATTTAAGTTAAAACAATAAAAAAAAACTGGACCAGTGTAAGCTTCCAATTAAATCAGGGTCCATCAGACCACCTCTATTATAGCCTCATTGATTCCCTTTGTCCACAGTTGACCACATGCCACTGTAGACAACTAATTATATTTAATATTATTGTTGATACAAACCAATGTTATAACTTACAAGGTGGATAAGATCAATAGAAGAGTAATTACTATAATAAATAATTTATTTTATATTTAATACATTACATACTTAATCACACCATTCCCTTATAGGGTAAACAAAAAACTGTACATATAGCTCAAAAAGCAACTCTGTACTTAATTCATCCTCACTAATTTTCTCCACACTTCCTTATCCTTGCATACTCCCTTAGCTTCAACAACATCCATACACCTACACCGAGTCATAGGCCCTACACACTCTTTTATTTTTAAAACTCTTAATGCTTTTCTTTTTCACTCTCTTATGTTTAGTTTATACTATCCACATTGTAACACTAGTTTTTTCAATAGCTTATAAATTTCAACAGGTTTTATACATTATGATTTATTTTATATCCTTTGTGATATTTTAACACTTTTATAGTTCTCTAATAGAAACTTGGGATATTTTTAATCATATCAAGATATGAATTAGTAAATTTTTAGGTGGTAATTATCAGGGAGTCGAACCAAAATATTTATTGGATCTGGCTTCAGCTATCCCAATAAATGTTATTGGATTTCGATTAAAGAAGAATCAAAATTCCTTTTCTTATCAATTCTTAGTTAAATTCTGGTTATTTTAATTTTTAATTAATCGTTATGCAACCTTTCTAAAATTGAAAAATATATTTAAATTAATTCACGACCATATAAATGTTAGGCCTATTTGTATAAAAATGTAAAGAGATATAATATCATTCATAAGGTAAATAATGATTGCACAACTTATTTATTATTTGAAAAGAGATTGTAGTTTATGTACAATTATCTAACACATCTCAGAAGAGAATAATTTACATCCATACTACTAAAAACTCGTTAACTTTGTGAAATGATATAATTTAGTACATTACAGAAACATTGATAATATCTCTCTCTCTACCAAAGAGGATAGCAACCAATTTCATAGCCCACCATAAAATATATATATATAAATAAATAAATTCGCTTATAGTTCAGAAACTTTTTGTTTTATATAAAAATATATTTTAAATAAGATATTTATTTTAATAGCTCTACAACTTTACAATGATAAGCTATTTTGTATCTCAAATAGTTGCGCAGATATCAAAATCAGAAATTTTTGCTTATGCTAATTAAGTACCCTCAAAGTAATTTTTATTGGAAAATGAGCACTACAATTTTATTTGTAATGTTAAATAGTGCCTAGATACAAAATTTTTGTCAAAATTGTTAGAAACTGTTTTAAGAATTTTTTTTTCCCTTTAATAAACCACCCATAATTTTAGGATTGGGTATCAAATTCCAAAAATTCCCCAGGGGGAACTTATGAAAATCCTGTATAGGCCTACCAAGTTTTACTCCGATCAGTAAAATGGTTTCAGCTCTTGGCCAAGATAGATGGCGGCAGGAAAATCACTTTTTGGGTTTCAGGGGGATCATGAAACTTCATCATTCATTCACATCTCGAGTTTGATTCATATGACGAACCCAATGCTTCTCTCTCCAAGAGGTCGAGAGAAAGTAAAAATAATAAAATTTCTCACACCAATGAGGCGGTTACAGGCTACATGAGGTTCTAATGATGAATGATGTCACATTGTGTAGGGCTTTTGGGTCAAAATCTTAAGATGTATATAGCTTTGAGTGACAGCCAACATGTCTAAGAAGGGGTAGTGCCAACCACCTCATAAATGGGGAAAACCATTTACAGGATCGGTTCCTGGAAAATAACTGTTAATTTAGGGTATTGGTTCTGATTTAACTCCCTGGTATTTAGTCTATTTTAACACTTTCTCAAATGATTAATTCCTTGTTATTAAACAACATAGTCTGCAATAAAGCTCTTTTATCCCAGTAGACTAGACCACCGATGACGAGGAGGTCAAGGTTCGAATCTCAATTGAGTGTGGTTTTTCCAAAATGGTTTACCACTTCTCTCCCTCTACGCAAATGATAAGCGCGGTGTTAAAAAAAATTGATATAAAACCATCCAAAACCATTATGTTAATTAGTAAATGTTTAGCAACTAAAAAAAAGGTTTACAAAAATACCCAAATTTTATCAAATATAATTTGAAGTCTTACTTGAGAAATAGTGTTTTAATTAGTTTTAAATTCTTCAGCGAACTGTTTTGACTTAACAATTTCTAGTCGTGACGTTTGTAATCATGAACAACACTATCATTGACCATAGATCAATATAATATTAGTGATCTGTAAGATTAGATTGTTGAAAGTTTTTTCAACAGTGCTACTGACATCTAGAGTTTATTCCGGTACCTCCATGGTTCAATGTACTGGTCTCGATGGCTCATTAGGCATTTGATTTGCATAGCATTTATGAAACAAATTTTTTTATTAATATATTAAATTGTACACCTAACTATTATTTATTAAATAAATATTAACACTTTGAAGTAAATTATTTTTATTAACATTTACTCTAGTCTAATAATAAATAATAAAATAACAAAATATCAGATAAAAACCTCTTTAAATCTTATAACACTATCAAAATGAACAATATAAACCTTATTCTTCAAACTTCATTGTCAAATAACTTAATTTCAAAAGCTGTCTTAAGACCTAATATATATTGGTTCACTTTTAATCTAGATTTTTCTTGACTATATTTCAATTACTAAATTATCACAATAAATTAAAAGTTAAGACTTAAAAAGGGAATATAATAGGCCCTAAATCATAATAGGTTGATTTTTTATTGACTATTTGAAACAATAGACCTAGCCACACTTTTCAACCAAACCCCTCCCCAAGTATTCATTGATATATTAATTTAATAATAAATTCAAGTACACTCAGTTAATCCTGAAAGGTATCAAGATAGGTAGTTAAATTTTCAATTTAATCAATCTTTCATTTTTAAGATTTTATTTTGTATACAGAATTTAATAATGTGAAACATAACTTTGAAAATAGTGTAAGCAAAAGAAAAAAGGGCAAGGGGTTTCAGAAACTGGTCTTTTACCAAAATTGACAAACTGCCTCATATTGGCATGAAATATTAAATGTTTACTGTTTAGAGCTGAAAATATAGACAAAATTTACAGTAAGGAAATAAATACAAAATACTCAATATTTTAAATTTAATGATGTAGCATAGACACAGGCTACTGATTTAGTAAGAACAAATTCTACTTATGAAGGATCTGTAACTGAAATATTTGAATTTGAAATTCCTTTGTAGGTCCTATTTATCACTTTCCTCTATTGATCAGATTTATTAAGCAAAAAAAAGACAAAATTGAGCCACTGGTCCTTTGGGACCAATAAACAATCAAGCTTGGGAAAATACTAGAGTTTTAAAGGTCCATCAAATTTTTCAGAATAAAGATTTATACTCGCGCACTTACACACACACACACACACACAAACTAAAATTGATTGGTTTGTGTTGCCAGGGAGATAGAGGAGGAACATATGCGGCCTGAATAGCTTTTGGGTGCTTGAAGGTTATTTTAGTATAGAGGGGTTAGGAAGGGCGGTCCAGACGTTTAATGAGTGTCGAGAGGGCAGGATATAGGCCTATATAATTAGATAATCACAAGGTTTATTAGAGAGTAAGTTGGAAAATGTTTTGTTTTTACACAAAACTATTGGGTCTTCATTAGACCCATATGATATATGTCATCAGTGGGAGGTTGAATATAACCTGCTGATCTCTTTTAATATAATCCTAATTAAATTTAAACATTGAAATATATCCACACTTATATATCTAGAAAAACTTAACCTAAATTTACATTAATTTTCTTCATGATGATTTTACAAAGTTATTTTATACCATAGTTGTTTTGCGTTACTTATAGTATCACCCCTAGGAGAAAGTTTGGTACTCCTTGTAGTGACCAGTTCTCTGTATGGGACGCCTAAAGATTTCAGTGACGGTCACCTGTAATGCAGCTCTAGTCTTGTGTGACAATATTTTGTACCTAGATATAACCACATACTTATTAGTTGATCCTCACTCCTCTAAACATGTTGTGTGTGAAGGTACAACTGCTCTGATTGCCTTATTGGAGGGCACCCGTCTGGTTGTGGCCAATGTAGGGGACTCGCGAGGGGTCATGTGTGATGGCAGAGGCAATGCCATTCCCCTGTCTTTCGACCACAAACCTCAACAGGTAACAAAGGAACTCTATATCTTAACATAAATATGTAAACACTCAGTTATCATTTTTAATAAGGTTATATTGTTTGCATTTGAAACTATAACAGATATTATCAATTCAAAATTTAAAATATGCAAGGGATGTTCTATTGATAAGTTTCTTGGATCTTGTAAATTGACTTAATTCTATTTCCATTTAAATTTAGTTACATATTTAATATACTTTTTTAGATAGCCATCTTAGTACTTTTAGCTGTTGCACATCATGCAACTCACAACTTGCTCGGTCCTATTCAAAATGATACAACATTATAAACGTTTGTGGTTTTTTCCTTACCTTTTCAGTTTATACGCATATGTACTATTACACTAATGTCCACCTTTCCTGTTACATCTTCCAAATATAATAAAATTACCTCATAAAGCGAAAAGGGGTTTTCCCATTGAGATATACTATATAAACTCGCATCCAATGTCCATTTTGTGTGTTTGTCCTTTATGTTATTCCTTTGCATGTTCCTATTTAAGTGTCTTTCCATTCTTTAAAAATTTCCTTTCTCTCCCTTTTGTGTTTTATGGTTTTCTTTTTAAGAAGTTGAGATACACATTTCACATTCCCTCCTGACATGTTATGATATAATTAAACCTAGGTCGGGAGGATTGGGTGGTGATAATCGATTTTCTTCTTTTAATTGTGAGAGCCATATTATATTTGTTTCTTTTATAGGTTTTTATCCACCTTTCATGTACCTTCTTCCAAATCTAATACAATTACATAATAAAGTGTAAAGAGGTTTTCTCATAAAAATAAATTACACTAATGGTTTAGGGATGAGGATGGTTGAATTTAGAGGAAGTGTACCACACACACTTGTGTGGAGGGAGAGTGGAAAACCATTTTGGAAAAAACACCCTTGGTACACCAGACCAGGATTTGAATTAATCTACCTGTCATCGGAAGTCCAGGCTAACACGAGTGATGCCTTTAACCATGTGGCCATCGAAGCGGGTGGTTTGTGTGGTAAACACTAGGATTAAGGGGAAAGTGTGGGCTGATGTTAAGAACAAATTGCCACATAGCTTGTCAAGAATTGACATCTAAAGTAAGTTGTTGAAATATGTATTGTAAAAATGTAATGATGAGGAAAAGATGTTAGATGATCATTGAAAGATTAACAAGTGATGCACATAAAATAAAATTGGTCATCTCTTTACTGCTGATGTGAATACCAACAAATAATTCAAGTAACCAAAATTTTAGCATTTCAGAAATAATACAAAGGTTGTAGAATCTATGGACCATTTCTTCCATAGGTAAAACACCATTTATTTTACTGAGGAGCGCCGAAAGTTGGTATGATGGTGATACCTGACAGGAATATTGACGTTAATAATAATGAGAAGTATAGGAAAGTCATGTCTAAGTTCCAACATATATCTCCAAATACCTTGTTGTCCATTTACATGGCCTGGAAAACTTATTAATTGAACACCCCTTCTAATAATTATACTTTTATTGTTTATTTACCAACATGTAATGCTTTCATTTATTTATTGTTTTGATCATTACAAGGACTTTACGTTTAGTTAATCAAGTAATAAAATTGTATTCATCTTTTCTCTTCACAGTTGTAGTTTTACTGTATGTTTAATCAGGTTTGAAAGAAGTATTTGTCTCATGCTCTCACAGTTTTAGCTTTACTGTTACTTTAGTTAAACAGATTGAAAGAAGTGTTTTTCTTCTTATCTCACACATTTTAAACTTTGCTGCTAGTTGATAAAATAGTAAAATAGTTCGTTTTTTTATCAGATGCGTGAAAGGAAACGTATCAAAGAGGCTGGTGGTTTCATCACATTTAATGGTGTATGGCGTGTAGCTGGCATCCTGGCAACTTCTAGGGCCTTGGGAGACTACCCTCTCAAGGACAAAAAACTTGTAATTGCTGACCCCGACATTCTTACCTTTGACTTGGATGACCACAAACCACAATTTCTAGTCCTTGCTTCAGATGGACTTTGGGACACCTTCTCCAATGAGGAAGCTGTGGCATTTATTAAAGAACGGCTCAACGAACCCCACTATGGTGCCAAGAGCATTACGCTTCAGTCATTCTATAGAGGTTCCTTGGATAATATCACAGTAGTTATCATCAATTTCAAAGAACAGAAATGGAGCTATGTTTCAATGAAGAAACCAGAGCCTAAGAAAACATCTTAACCAAATGGCCACCTTCTAAACAAGTTTTAAAAGTTTGTTTTGTTTCACTTGTTTTTTTAAAATAAAAAGTTAAATTTTCTCATTATTCAAATACCATTATAATAAACTTTGAAAATTTAGTTGCTATCGTCAATAATTATGATATTTAGGGCCGGTTGCACAAACATCATATTGATTCTATCCATTACCCGATCACCAATCAGCTTTACTCAAGATCAAGAAATGTTTGGGTTGCAACAAAGTTAATTATAGATCAAAATATCTGATCTCCTGACCAGAGATTTGATATAGTAATCAAGTAAAACATACATGGCAACACTGTAAAAAGCACTGTATTTGGAAAATATTATTATGAATTACAAAAATCTATACATAAGGTTGGCTATGATGTATAAACTTGGTCTCTGGTAACCTAGGCTGTCTGATATTTATACATCAATTTAAATAAATTGCAATTGTGCCGATGCTCCTTAGTAAAAATGTTTTTAACAATACTGTATTTACAATAAAATTGACTCAATCTAAAATTCATCCTAAATCTTATTTCTCTCTGATTAATTAAAAGTTATTTCATTTTCTGTTACCAATTTGGATTTCAACCATTTTCTATAACTCCATTAATGTATAGTCGAAAAACTTTATTTGAAGACACTGTAATAAAATAAGTAGGTAAAACACACACATTACTTAAATTAATCACCTAAATAAGTATTCTAAAACTAACTCAGTTATTAAAACTTTTAGGTTATGCCTCCCATTAACAAGATGATAAAGAAGCAAACAGTTGACGAGAAAAAATTGGATGGTTATCTTGTCAAGAGATTGGCCACAATCAAGCCTTATTAATTGAACTAATATTGCGAAATATATGTAACAAAATTGGTGAAACTTTTAATTTGGTGCGATCAAAATAAAACTAAGCTAGAAATTATTTATCTTTTAAAGCAATTCTAATCTTATTAACTGTGTCAAAACTTTTTAATCATAGATGTCTCTTGGGTGCAGCTTCCAATAGATATAATTTATTTTAACATTTTTAAACAGTTTGTGTTAGTGCCTGATGTGTCAGGGGAAAACTCACACTCGAGCATTATTTGAAGATGTTTGGAGTTCCCAAACAAGTCCTTCAAAGGTAAAACTAAAAATTCGCTCATACAGTGCTCATACTTGGTCCCTAAACTAAAACAAAGTCACTAAAAGTTCCGTTTATTAAATCCTAGGTCTCTAAAGTACCTAAAAATGGGTTTATGTTTTTTTTAAATTCTCTGTACATATATATGATATTCAACATAATATTTTAGGCAGCAATTCAGGCCCAATATTTTTAAAATTTGATGAGATTCAATCTTTAATCCTGGGTGTGTCGTTAAACTGCCTATTCAAGAACCTTTACTGTCATTTTTTACCCTGGAGTCTTTCCTTATCGATAAGCATTTCTTTCCTGCCTGTAGGTCTACCTTTTGGCCACTTTTTGTGTTTTTTTCTCGCAAGCTAAGGCTAAGATTGTTCTGTCTATATAACAAAGCAACCAGCTGTGAAGCAAAACTTCTGAATTTGGGTATGAGAGAAAGATACTTAGAGAAGAAACATTTTGTAAATAAGTTTTTGAAGTAAATAATGTATGAATTACACAAAAGTAGTCCAAGCCTGTCTTTAACTGCTACATGCCCATGGTAATGGTGATGTTGAGAGAGGCTTTTCAACATATAGACATGCAATTACAGAGCAAACAACTGCTTTGAAAGAAAGAGCTTTGAAAGCATGATTGAATGTCATAAATGTCTATGTTTTATGGCCATAAACCTGCTTTTGTTTCAATCCCAAAAAACACATTGCCTATGGAAGAAATGCAAGAAATAACATCAGTACTTGAAGGAAACCAAGCTGAGAGCAAAGAAACTTTAAGAAGAGGGAAAGAGAGAGGGCAAAAGAAGAAACATAAGAGTATAAAGTGAAAAAAAGAAGACTTTTGATGTTATGAAAAGAAAAGAAGTTCAGAAAAAATAGGGCAGTTGACAAACATAATCATGTATTACATCTGCGGTAAAAAGAAAAAGCTTTGAAGAACTGCAAGTAGCTCATGGGCTATTGAAAAGATATAAAGTTTTAAAACACAAAACAGGGCCAATTATGAAACATACATAATATAAGCAAAGACAAAAAGCATCTTCTCTAATAACTTGATTTTATTAGAGGTTTGGCTGACCTGGTGGTTTAGGGGTAAGGTGTCAGACTTGTGTGTTGGAGGTCTGGGGTTCAATCCCTGGTCCCGGCACAGATTTATCTGATTGCCAAACCCTTAATTAACCTCTGACAAGATGTGTATTAATCACAACTTGTGAATGTGTGGTCTGCCAGGCCTCCACCGTGGTTCGGATTCCACGTTAAACTGTAGGACCTCCATTTCACCTCACAATCACCCTATCATTACACATTAGCGTGAGCATATAACCCGAACAGGTAGTAATATGTGGTGCTAGTAATAATATTAGAGGTTTGGTAAGAAAGAAAAGTTAAGTAGTGGACCAATTAACTGTTAACCAAAGTTAAATGTGATGTGTAATGTATAAGGTACATATTAAAAAGGATTGATAAGGCATAGATAGAGATGTAAAATTACTCTGTATATTTCTGTATTTTCACTATCAATAAATATTAGCCAAACCCCATCCAGGATCAAATTTAAAAAAAAATTTTTGGTTGTTTAATATGGTTAAAATAATCGATGAACTCAAAAGTTTAGTTAAAGTTAAAATACAAGCGAGATATTAAACATATATAGTTAATATGGATTAGAAAAGTTTTTTTTTAATTTAACCGGCTTAGTGGTAGATTTTTTTTTATTAACAATCTCTTGAGTGGCATTTTTGTTGTTCTCATAGTTTTTGAAATCCCTTTATTGACCTGAAAGTATTACCCTTAATCCGACCTGATTATAGATTATGAACTCTGCCTATATCGCTGACCTATTAGGGGTGGATTGAAAAATGTTTCTATCCCAATAATGTTGTGAATATATTGTTATGTATGATCCTAAAACAAGCTAAAATATTTAGTTTCATATTGAGAATTTGGATCAATCTCTTCCCTCTTATTGCTTAACCTACAGTACACCCTTTCCCCTTATTGTGGAGTATCTACACCTTGAATCTACTTGTCTAGCCCTCCAGTATTAACTCATTGTGTACCCTTCCCCCATATTATGGAGTATCTGCACCTTGGACCTACTTGTCTAGTCCTCCAGTATTCACTCATTGTGTACCCTTCTCCTTTATTATGGAGTATCTGCACCTTGGACCTACTTGTCTAGTCCTCCAGTATTCACTCATTGTGTACCCTTCTCCTTTATTATGGAGTATCTGCACCTTGGACCTACCTGTCTAGTCTTCTATTACCAAATACTTTTGTAAGTTTGCCAAACAACTTGGTTAATGTTGTGCCAAAGCTATCAAGTTATTGTTAATTGTTTATTTGTGACGCTCATACTGGAGTTTGCTCAAATTTTCAGAATTTTTAATGGTACAACAATTTTTAGTTTAGGTGAGTGATATGGGACTGTATGTATTATTTTCTTTGTAATGTACTTCAAATTTTTGTCTATTAAATAAAAATTATTTTAAAACTATTTATGAACCAGTTTTTATCTGTAGCATAGTTATTTAATTATTCTTATTGCATAATCAGCTATGCTTGTCTATGGATTGGTTTTAGTGAAGAAAATAGTGTCCAAAAACCTCATATTGGGGTTGACCTAATTCTTTGCCCAAAATGATTGAGCATCACAAGATAGAACTGTCTCAATTCTCTACAACAACTAACTGGTCAACAGCAGACATGGATATTGGCACAAGACTCCATTCTATAAAATAGTTGATCCCTCCAAAATCAAGTCAATCACCATCAGACATGATTATTACATCTGTTTCTAGGGCTGTTAAAACACACATAACTTAGTGCAATACATACTCAAGTACACTTTAGTTTAATATACCCTTCATTTACCCTAAAAGGTAGATTACTTTTTTTTTTTTAGATTCAATACTGTTTTCAGCCTGTGGCCTGGGTCAGTTTTTTTATTCAAACCATATATTTTTCACTACCGGCTTGCTAAGCCTATCATAGCTTCATATACCTTTTTAATGTGACTTAAGACTGGTACAGGCACAACATCTAGTCACCGGCCAGTAATTTATCAATTTGAAAGGGTAAACCCACATTTCACCAATTATAAAAAAAAAATCAGCCATGCAGGGACTCGAACTCGAGATCCTTAGCTCAGTAGAGAGACATGCTACTGACTGAGCTAAGGTCTCGGATAGCTTAATTACTATGTTTGAAAATTAATTATAGAATTTACTAGTGCTAATTTTTTTAAATTACACTCACTATTCAACACGAAGCCAAACAAATATCAGGTTCCTTTCCCTGCAAAACCTGCACAATACATAAACCAACAAATTTCATTCTCCAGCAACATAACTAAAATAAATTATCCTATAAAAGGCCATCATACTTGTGATTCTGAAAACCTCATCTATCAACTGGAATGCAACCAGTGTCAATCACAGTACATTGGTCTTACAACAAAAACACTAAGAAAGAATGAATGGTTATCGACATGACACAAAAATGAAAAATAAAGAGAAGCCTGTAGCAGCACATGCCGAAACCCATAATCTGGACTTTAATAACTGTTACACAACCAAGGTGGTCAAATCCCTGAACAAAGCAATATGCAACCCTTCACAACTAAGGATATGGGAACTGGCCCATCAATATATCATCAAATCCAGACAAGCCCCTAACCTCAACCTTAGATAATTCTTCTCCTTCTTACCAGCACACTTATTATTAGATGCAATATAACATTATTCATAGTGCTGCTATCTATACAGTGATGTCATAACTGAAAAAGTCAACCTTACAGTTCAACCAAAAGCATCAGTCTACTCTCCTGACCTGATGAAGCTGTCAGTGACAGTGAAAGCTTGTCCTTAAAAATGTGTTTGTGTGTTTTTTTAGTGTTATATCTAAACAATTTCTACTCTAGTATCACCAAGGTAAGTGTGCTGGCTATCCCTCCTAATTTAAACCATGATTTAGCCTAGTGCTCTATTCCACATAACCTCAATTTATGTTCAAATTCAAAATAATACTCGTTAATCTTCATCTTTTCAAGGTGGAACTTGGGAAAGACATAGGATTATGTTAGTAAAAAATTTGGTTGAAAATAATTTTTACTTTAAAATGTTCAAACAAAAGAATTAAGAACAAATTACTTTAGCTAGAGAGGTTGTTTATTTTACTAGACATTAATGAGTTGCCAGTCTTTATAGAATAATTTACACTTTATACAAAAATACAGCTTAAGCAATAATAAAGTATTATTATAATATGTAAAAAGTAATAAAATGTATTAATCTTCAGAAGACACGATAACATGGTGATTGAAATGTAAAAAATCTGTTATGAATAGTAGAAGTTAAAAAAAACTCTTTACCTATTTGTAGAGAATGAATAAATAATGAATTTATTTAAAAACTTAAAAGTTAATATTTTCACATTTGTTTTCTTATATCCAACATTTAATCATGTTAGAAAATAATGTACAGTGTTACATATGAAAATGTAATGCTAACATTAATTTCAATGACACAAAAATGCCCACAAAGAATATTGATTTTTAAAAATCTAACTTTATTTGTTGATTTTTAAAACAAATTAATATTGCATTTTGTAACACTTCTCTCATTGTCTTGTAGGCTAACAAAGAGATCTGACACTATGCTTCACACAAACCCTTCAATGAAATTTTATTTCATATTTACAAATTACAGTTTGTACATAATATTTAATCATACATACAACTAAATTCAGTGTTGAGTTTTAAGTATTTAAAATAAATATAAAATTATTCAAGTATGTTTTCAACAAATAACAGTGCAACAAACAAATTGTGCATAAAATAAAATGTACAATCTTTTCATAGTATTACTATTTAAGTTCCCAGGAGCACTAAATGTTAATCCACAGGGAAATTGATGTTATAAATATATTATAACAACATATGCCATACAACAAACACACTCGTGTTCAAACAAGATTTTGGCAAATCATTTATTCTTTGCGCCTATGGTCACTTCCTCGCAGCTCATCGACACTGCTTCCAAATCAACCCAACAATTCAAAGTCTTCATCTGAATCATCAAATTGACGATCTGCTTCAAACGCTAGAAATAAAACAGCAAAATTAATTAAACTTCTGAAAGAGCTGTCTAATAAAGTGTGCTCTCATACACACTCAGGTAGTAAACATATAAAAGGGAACAAATACAATATGGTTGTTACAACGAAAAGAAGAACACAGTTGACACTTTACATTGTTGCCATTAAACAAAGAGGTAATGGCCACCTCTTAAAGAAAATTGATCGTTATCTCCCAAATCATCCAACCTAGGTTTCATTGTATCAGAAATAATCAGGGAGGAGTGTGAAACATGCATTGCAACTTCCTAATTTTCCTATTTTATGAAGGTGTGTTGCGCGTTTCACATGCCTCCCTGACGAGTTTCAATATAATGAAACCTAGGTCGAAGGATTTGACAGTAACAATCGATTTCTTCAAGGGGCAGCCATTACCTCTCTGTCCAGTAGTAGCAAAGTAAATTGTGTACTTTGTTCTTTTAATTGTAACGGCCCTATTGTATTCATTGCCTTTTATGTTTTCTATCCACTAATGATGTGCGGAGCTTCAAAAAGTCGAAGTCGAAGGCCAAATCTCCTTCGACTTCTACAATAACTTTTGCATATTCGAAAAATTTCGAAGGAAGTATAAAACTTCGATAAATTATCAAACGATTTAATTTTATCTTACTAAATATTACATTTTTTAATATTTGATAGTTTTAAAAGATACTAAACATAATTTTAACAGTGGCTAGTAATTTAACTAATACAAAATAAGCACGGATCAAAAACGGGTAAGAAATGTTAATATATTATATTCACTATCGCAAACATAATTTTGTAAAAAATAAAAATACCTATAAAGAAATAACATCATGGTCACTGGTATGAAGCAGAGAAAGCACTTTAGTTGTGCTATCATTGCAGCTCGCGTCTAATGTTTGATCCTTAATACTCTATCTCTTTGGAATTATCTGTGACAAATTTATAAGTGCATTTTGACACAGAAGTGTTTCATAGCTTCTTCTGTTCTTTGCATTTTCTTTATTATTCAAAATGGCTGACACAGAAAGTAGGAAACAAAAATAGTATTTAATTTATAATTATTATCAAAGAAATGCAGATAAAAAGGTATGCATATGTAAAATTGGTAAAATAATATTATAAACTTAATTAAGAACCAAATAGCCAAAGCTATTATGTATGCTTTTTAGTGAGGATTACTCCATCTAGATATATTCTGAAAATTGAAACATGACACCTGGACATGGGAATCAAACCCAAATCGAGCCAAAGGTCCTGGGTTCGATTCTCGTGTCCATGTGTCATTTTTCAATTTTCGAATGAAATTTAATTGACAAGTTACTAAGCTTATCAGTAAGCCCGTGTGCATTAATTATTAATATAGTCCTAAGGTAACAAATAAAGAAATTTTCCTGGCCCTTGTTACTGATAAGATCTAGAAAACTAATTAATTTAAAAATTAAAAGTGTCTGTCATTAAGTGACAACAACAAAAATCCTAGGTAGCTTTGACTTCGACTTTTCTTCGCAAGATTTGTTTCTCATTTAAAAAGTGGCCTTTGCACATCCCTACTATCCACCTTTCCTGTACCTTCTTTCAAATATAAATTACAAACTACCTCAAAAAGTGAAAAGAGGTTTTCCTTAAAGAGTATATATTAGTAATACAAACATTCTAGAGCACAATTTACTTTCATGTATGAAATAGTTAGATAATAAGAAAAAAAATAATTTAGAAACCATTATAGTAGTTGAGTTAGGAGTGAATAATATATTAATGAAATTAAGATTTAAGTTAAGTTTGGGATACTAAAAAAAACGTGTCAAACTAAGTGAGGTATGTTTGACTGATACACATGGAAGAGGAGTATGGGTTGGATATCAATAGTCAGATATTTTGAAATACATAATGGGTTGAAACAAGGAGATGCACTTTTCCCATTACTTTTTAATATAGCCTTAGAGTATACTATTAGGGTAATACAAGAGAGTAGGGAAGAGTTGACATTAAATGGTATAATGCAGCGATTAGGATACGAAGATGATTTTGCTCAGTTGGGCAATAGTTAGGAATTAAAAGAAATATATATTCATAGTACTATTAATAATAAGGATGGAAACTATGATTGTTACATTCAGAAGTAACTTGATATTTGTATAAACACTTCATGTAAAATAGACAAAAAGGGAATGTAACATTTTATAATTTTTTTCACATTTTTGTATTATTAAGTCAAAATTGAATTGAAGATTAAAGGTAGAAAATAACCAATAACTTACAAAAATATAAATATATTTTATGAATTGATGGATATGTTTTGAATCAAAAGTTGATAAAAGGTTTTATATGCAAAGTTAATATTAAGGTTTAAATTAGGAGGGATAGCCAGCACACTTACCTTAGTGATACTAGAGTAGAAATTGTTTAGATAGAACACTAAAAAAACACACAAACACAATTTTAAAGACAAGCTTTCACTGCTGGTAGGAAGGAGAGGAGTTACCTAAGATTTAGGTTAGGGGCTTGCCTCTCTAAACAATTTCTACTCCAGTATCACCGAGGTAAGTGTACTGGCCATCCCTCCTAATTAAAACCATTATTTAGCCTAGTGCTATATTTCAAATAATCTTAAAGGTAATATGGAAAAAATGTTATGAAATTATATTTTGAAATATGTGTGCTTTTACTTAATTAAAGTTATATCATGAATAAAAGTCAGTAGAATAATATAGAACTGATGTTATAGGATAGTTAGATATTTGCAAGCTAAGTATGTGCTACATTACATGTGTTTAGTTATGAAATGACTAGGTTAAGGTTACAGTACATAGAACGACAAAAGGTGATGTGAACACAATTTTTTGAAATTGACAATTAAAATTATATAACATGCAACATTTAAAAACATATAGTATAAAGTTACAATTAAATATGTATAAAAGAGTAGTGAGCATGGTATGTAATATAAAATATGTTTAAACATAGAATGCAAATGTAATATCCAGAACAGATTATTAAGAAAATATTGTTTAAGTACACCAAGTTATTAATACTAAATTAATAAGTTTTGAAGATGTTTAAAATATTATGTTATTTATGTAACAGGATAGAACTACTTAAAATAGAAGTTTATCATTCCTTATCTGGAGTTTAAGTTGGTATCGTCTCATTATTGTACAAGATGACTAGGTCATCATTGGTCTAGAAACGATTACATGTTTGGGCATTTTGCCATCATCAGGTCTTGTGGATTGGAATTATACGTTGTTCCGAATGATTACATATTGCAATAATATTATTAATAATAATAGTAAATAAGTTGTTGCAAGAAATCCAGAAATGTTAATGGAGGCTAGTAAAGAAAGTCTTTTTAGTGCTCACTTCTATATCCAAGTATATTATTACACAGAGAACACGGAATGGGGACAATATTTTAGACCTTACTGTGAATAACATATCATTTGACAGGCTTAATGAGTTTAAGGCTTAATCTTACAATTTGATGTTAAAGTCCTCGTAACTTAACCATTCTCAAAGTCTAACCGTTGGTTAAACTTGGTGTTGCGTTTTACAATACTATTTTGATGTGTTCATAAAGTTACGGACAGATGCCTTCCATTAGTTCTTATCATTAAGCTTCTCAGAGCACTAGATTTGTTACAAAGCTTTTGATTGGCTTGATTTAAACCAATAGATTTTAAGCAACTATTTACATGTCTGTGAAGTTATGGAGTTGTTAAGAAAACAGATTAAAGTATAATACATGTTTATGTTGTTTATTACACGTCTTGTTATTCAATAATCATATTCATAAATTTATGATATATAATGCTTTTTTATATGCAAATAAAGATGGGTATACCTAAACGTTTTATTTTTAACGCTATTTTTTTAAGCTTCAAAATAATTAAATATACAAACAGTAGAAAGAATCATAGTCAATTTTTAAACACACAATTTATAATTCAAATAAAAACCACCCTTAATTAACCATGGATGTGTACTGGAGGGGAGAAAGTGGAGAAAAAACACATCCCATATTAGCCATTCAGGCCTACACACAATAACTTACAAGACGATAAAAACATAGGTAGACCTACAGCTATTGTCAATTACTATTAACTATTTACAACAAGAAATGACGACTCCGAATCACGAAGAGGAACAATTGAAAAGAATTTACATATTTTGAATAGGAAAGAAGAGTAAGATTGGGCCTAAATATTTAGAAACAATTTTAACTAGCAATAACGGTATTAGATTAGAGATTAAGAACAATACAGTCGAGATATGCCGCACGAATGGTAGAATCTACAACAATGTTCAGAGTATTGTCTGGCAAAATCATTGGGAAGATGTAGATGTAAATAGGATAACATTAGATTGTACCTGAAAGAGATGGGATAAAATGAGAAGGAATGGATAGGCTGGCTCAAGATAGGGATAGGTGGCATCCTTTTGTAAGTGCAGCAATAAACTTTCGGCTTCCTAGTGCCATAGACTAAGTAAATATTAAATGAAACATTGACTAAATAAGTATATAATATTATCTAATTAAAAATTAGTGAAGGGACCTACAGAGGCAAGCAGTGGCTCCCAACGCCTCCTCCGCACTATCTTGCATTGGTGACCATTGCTGTGGTCGCTCGTTACACAGTTCAAACAAGGGCTGCTTTTCAGGCACCACTAGTCGTTCTTGGATCAGTCGGCAAAGGACGTCAAACTCTTCTTCTGTGCTGCAGAAGAAACACTATAACACAACAATTAAAAGTCAATATTATTATTTATGCTTTAAATATATGTATGCTACCTAATCAACTTAGCATGTAAAAAGAATAATCAACACAAATTTTGAATCTAAGTATAAAGAAAAATTATTCACCAATTCTCGACATTTATATTTTCTATGTAAGTGAAATGTAAAAAGAAAAGTGAATGTGATAAGCATTATAGATTTAAAATCAAAACTGAATAATTGAAATTATAAAGTATTTTATAGAAACGTAATTTGTTAGTATTAAGAAAAACAAACTCTTATAAATATATACAGAAAAGAAAACAAAATTTTCAGCCACAAACCATATTTCTATTCATCTAATAGTTAGTAAATATGCATATATCACATTATAGGACAATAGTAGAACAAGGTTGTGGAGGCTAAGAAATGAAGAGGAAAGAGAGCTGTACCTAAAAAGTGCAGAAGCTTAATACCCAAGGATGAGATGCAAAGTATAGAGGTCAAGTGAGAATGGTTTAACAACAGTTTGATGGGAGCTGTAGAGGAAGTAGAAGAAGACACCCTGGTAGAACGACAGAGTGAATGAAGCAGTGGAGGAGAATAATAAAGCATTCAGAAGAAATTTTAAGAATAAGAATGAGGAAACAGAGGAAGAATAAAGGGAGAAGACTCAAAGAGTGAAGCAAGTTGTATGGGAAGCCAGGAAGGATTGGATGCACAAAGGACAGAAATGCTGGAACGGGACATGGAAGGAAGTTAAAAGGTGTTATATAGCCAAGTAAGAAATAAGAGAACAAAAAAGAACTAGGGATTCAATATTTTGAGAAGCTGTTCAATCCGGAAGAGGAAGGGGATGAGAGTGAAAAAGAGGAGCAGGAAGAAATAGTAGAAGGGGAGGAAAGAAGTCCCACATGGAGAGAGGTGGAGGGCGCAATAAAGAGGATGAAACTAGGAAAAGCACTGGGTTTGGACGAAATGATGGTGGAAACTATAGGAGCAGTGGGTGAAGTACGTGTATAATGGTTACATAGGGTGCTGAGAATGGTTTAGAAGGAGAACAAAAAACTGAAATACTGAAAAACGGAAGTTAAAATACCTATTTTCGAGAAAGGAAACAATAAGAGTAGTACAAATAAAGCTAATGTGCCACTGTACAAAAATATATAGGAAGATACTGGAAAAGAGAATAAGAAATAAAATGAAAGAAAGGTGGAGAGAGGAAGAGCACAGATTTATGAGACAGAGGTTTACAAGAGACTTAATCTTTGCCATACAACAGCTGATGGAAAGAAGATATGAATATGGGAAAGACATGGTATTAATATTTATGAATGTGGAAAAGGCATATGATAGCGTGGATATAAATAAGGTTAGGAAAGCGATGGAGGAGGCCAAAGTGGAAAGAGGAGTCGTAATGAGAGTGAAAAACATGAGGATAACAGGAGCTGTGGGAGGATGGTGTGGTTCCAAATAAAAAATTAAGTGAAGCAGGGGAGTGCCCTTTCAGCATCCAATAGCTCCTCTAATAAATTCACACCATGGTGGTTTGGCTCTAGGAGATTTTAAGCCAAATAAATTGGATGTAAGCCAAATTATCCTTTTTTGAATGATATCAAATCACACGCTTATTTTCGTCTTTGTTTAGAGGAGAGAAAGAAAGTTTAAATACAATTTGTTTCGCCAAACAACGGAAAATATCACATTGACAGCTTGGGTATATAGTTCACCTTCCAACTTTTGTATGGCAGCAGAGGGTCTTTAGATCATATGTTCCTTGCAGCTTTCCACAAAAGTTATCTGTCCAAACCTGCATTATAGGCCTATGTTTTGTCCAAAAGAGGAGTGATGCGACAGTAATGTGATGGCAGTTTGTACGATGAGAGGATTAGTTTGTAGTGCTCTATCCAATATAGGTTTTCTGTTAAATAAATATGCGAACCACTCATATATTGCACATGCTAGTGATTCATTAAATATTTCCTTTTCTTTGGTAGATATTTTGAACCACAAAAGTTGATATACTTGATTGCCTAGAGAGCTTCCTGAGATTCTTAGCTTACTTCTAGAATACAAAATATTTAAGGATGGTGCATTCACAATTTAATCTGTAGTCATCATTACCTTCAGAAGCAGTATGTAAATATGTTCATGGAACTTCGCATATAGAGGGGCGTAAACAACTTTCAATTTTCTGAAACATTCTTCATAGAGCATTTTATACACTTTGTAAAATGTTTTTCATCCTAGTGACATTTTTCCCATATTTCCGCCAACAATAAACACATCTCCTTATTAAGTTTTGTTTTATCCTTAGTTCCTTTTAAATATTTCCAAATTTCTTTTTTTTTTGTTCTATCACATTTTGTAAACTGTCATTAAGAGATAAAAATTCAAAAATTAAAGAAAGTACTTAAATCTAAATTCATTGGTCAGAGAAACTAAAGCGCAAAAGCAAAATGTTGACATTTATATTATTGTACATAATGATAACTGCTTAAAAGAGGATACCCAGGTCACATTGATTCACACTCAATTAAAAAAATGCTGTAAGGATATTGAAGAGGCTAAGTAAACTGAGATGTGAAGAGAATAGGAAAATCCTGTGATGTGAGGGGATGTGGGAAATCCCTAGCAGTACTATTATAGCAATTAAAGGAACTGGGGAACCCCAATGCTAATTACACTTTCAACCAATAAGCACTGTAGTTGATATGTATGAGGAAAGAATTGAAATAATTGTTATTGATTTATTGTAATTGATTTGAAAATTTTCTGGTGTTAACATACCCAGTCTAATTTAATTCAAGTGAGAACCTTTTTAACTTACAAGAACAAAATAATTAAAAATTTTCCCACTCACATTTCTAACTACTAATAAGACTAAATATAACTGGATTGCCAATAGTCAACGCAGCCAGCAATACATATTAAACTTGTCTGTAGATTTTTCCAAATAATGTTTTTCTCTCGTCTTCAATTCAATACAATATAGTATACGCACCATCATCATCATGAAATCTTTCCAGCCTGGGACTGGGTTAATTTAGTAAAACACCTACATCTCCCGCTGCCTTTCCACCATTCTTCCTCCCTTACTCTAGTCAATTTTTCTCATCTCACTCACAGTTAATTGCACCTCCCATATTTTTCTTGCTGTCTTTTCCCTACAAACTTCAAGTCCATCATTCTCCTTGGGATTCCTTTCGTTTACATTCTCAATACATCTCACCCTTGCTTTCTTTATTATATCATGTACCCTTGCGGCCCAACTCTAGCTCAAACCTCTTCAGTGCTAATCCTATTTCTCCTGGTGACCACTAGCATGCTACTCAAAAACTTTTTCTGCTGCATATGTAACTACAGGTATGAATAATGTCCTTTACAGCACTTGATTACACTTTGCATTAAGAACCAATTTATATTAATTTTATTTACCTGAGACACAACTGGTGAAAATAATGTTTCACTTGAAATTTAGTTCTTATATCTAGTTTATACTACTGTGCTGTAGTGAATAGAAGTTGCATTTGATATTTAGCTCTTATATATTGTACGAGATAAGACATATAAAATTTAATTCAATTAAATACTGTTCATAATATTCCTTAATATACAGGGCAAGATGTACCATTAATATTCAGCTCCTGAGTTACAATACCAAGTGCTTAGTTAATATTAAACTCTCCTGCCTATGGTACAAGATATTTTATTAGTATTTAGCTCCTTTATTTACCAAATGAGATGATTTTTTCATATTTGGAATTTACAAATATTTTACTTTAGCTTGTTGAAAAATATAGAAAAGAAAGAAAAATCTAACGTTAAGAGTGAGGGAATTTAATAAAATTATTTCGAATTTTACGAAGTGAAATAACAAAGAGAGAAAAATAATAAAAGTATCTGTATTTCTATAGCATTCACACTGGGAATTTATTAATGTTTATAGAGTAAATTCTAAACTAACGATACTATGAATTAACAAAGTTTCTGACCAAGACTGTTCCCAACACAAGTATCTCTAAAATAAAGTATCTTACCACAGCTACCGAGGGGTCCATTTGCAAGATATGCATTCTACTGGCATACTGGCAATGGTATGTGGCATCTAGCGTTCTCTCGTGCTCCTGTTCTTTGTCTTCCACCAAACCTGCCAATTGAGTCGTGTGTGGGTCCAAATATACTGCTTCATTACCTGAGATAAGACCCACCTTCATTAGACCATCTTAATGGAATTAATATTCTTCAAACGAGAATGTTAAATATAAACAATAAGAATATAGACAGTAAATTGTTGGATATTCTAGATTAGTGTGGACCAACCTTTCAAGACTTGTAAGACAATCTCTAAAATGAATCAAACATAGCAAGCCACAAGCAAAATAAATAATAGAAATATAATATGTAACAATTTTAAAAGGTTTTTGATAATGAAGATCAGGGTTACACTTTTTTTTAAATTCGTTATTATTGGTGTGCCAAGAGAAAAAAGGACCTCGGGTTGAACCACATTGTTCTGGGCAAAAAATTAGGTTGTTTCATATTTTTACAGGCTTAGCATTTTATTTTTAATTATATATAAGATAGATTTTAACAATCAACTTTATTCCAATTAGGTATTAGAATAAAAATAAAAGTTAGCATAAATCCAAATTATTAATAGCGTAAACAAAATAATATTATAATGTACTGACCTACACAACCAATAAAATATAAGGCGTGGTTAGGTTTGCCACCTATCACACCCAGTGACTGCTTGAAGGTGAAGCAGGTCTGAAATCAACATAACAAAAATAAAATAATAAACTTATATAATACCTAGAATAATAATGTGAACATATTGAGTGATTGTGGAAATTACCTTGAGACCTTGAACATACACAGGGTTGATATCGCTGAGTCCCAAACGAAGAGGCACTATCAATAGTAGAGGTTTCCACTCGCCTGATGACCCAAGAAGGTCCAGCCCTTCCCCTCGATAATGTAAGCTGTTTGGGTTCACTGACAACACCTTGAATCGGCACAACTGCTCTGTTTAGACATCATGTTGATTAGTTTAAAAAGTTAAAAGGTTTATGCAGACTATTCAATATTTTATAAACTTTATTCTTGCAATAAACTTTTTTTTTTTTGACAACACATTAGGCAAACATTAACAATGACAACATTCCACAAGAGTGGTATTTCATTCTTTACCTGAGGTATTGTATTTCTTCTTAATACATTTTAGTCATAGCTAAATTAGATTTAGATGTTAATGATGGAAAAATATTATTAACAACAGTCCAATATTAAGAATGAGACCAAAATGTTATTATTTACAGCCCAACATTATTAGTGACAACACAACATTATTTAAAACTCTTAATATTATAAATTTCCTTGAATTTATGGAACAGCTTGTAGTATTCTTTGCAGACCTTTTATTTTTTGAAGAAAGCATTGTAAAATAATTTCAAACGTTAAAGAAAATTGAGAGAAAATTAAGAACATTTTAAAATAGTTTTTCTTGTTTATAGCATTGACAGACCGGGCCTGGTATAAAAGCACCAGTCAACAAAGTGGCAAGTGTATTAGCCAAAAGTCCTAGGTATTAACAGGCATGCATCAGAGAGTTCAGTAGTAAAAGGGAGAATTTATAACATGTAGGGTGTGGAACATGAGTCATATCTGTGCTTTCACTTTTAAAAATATTGTATGGAATAAGTTAATTGTTATGTCAACATACAGATTATATAAAATTATTTCCACTTTTATATTATTAGCATACATATTATAACTTAAGCAAATTAGCAGAAACTATATGTACTGCATAAAAGTGTTGTTCAAAACAAACAAATAATTTGGAAGTTTCAGAGTGAATCACATCATAGATATGTACAAGAACATGTTGAAGAAGTATTTAGAGACATTAAAAGAATTTTTTAAAAAATGCAATGTTTGAAAGTAAGATTTGACCTCCCAGTAGTCATTAATGATAATTTCTCTGAGTTGGAATTAAATTTATCAGTATGACAAAAGGTACAAAATATATCAGCTTATGACTTACTAATTTCATTGATGACAACTGTGTTGTCAAGAGCTACATGAATAACAACAGAGCTCCACTCGTCGTACACAGCAAGTTTTCTGAAAATAAAATCATTAAGTTTATCAAAGAAAAAAAAAAGTTGTGGGTTTTGTTTTCTAGGTTCATTCTCGCCAAATAAGACGGTTTACTTATGAACCTGATAAAAAGTTGAATGGTAACGCTGACATGCCTTTGGTGTAAACATGAGTACAGCTTGATTCACATGCTATAAGAAATGTATGTTGATCCATAACACTTTGCAACACAGAGCTAAAACGGGTGGTTATCAAAATATTTTATTTTCTAGTGGATAAACAGATCTTTTAGATTAGTGTCAATGAATGTTTTCTAATTATTGTCTGCTTGTATGTATCTCTACTTTGTAAACACAAGTGTATAATGAGTTGGTTGGTTTAGGCACATGCCAAACTGATCAAGTAGGTTAGTTTTGAAATTTGGTTTGTTCTTCTCTGCCGATTTAATGGAGAAAAGTGGCCAAAGCTGAGATTGTCTCTACTAGTGGGGCGCAACCTAAGCAATTCACACTGATTTCATGTGATTGGTTTAGACTTTAGAGCTTGTCACATGACCAGATTCCAGTTTTGTTTTCCGTCAAACATGTGAATCTACATAACACATTACTTAAACACACATGTTAACATACTTAAAACTTCAATTCAAAAATTATACATCAATTTTGTTCAAATTTTTAAAAATATTTTACCAAAATATGATTATTTTTGTTTGGAAAGTGACTTAGTTAAAGAACACTATCATTTATAAATTTATCTTGTTAAAATTATGTGTGCTGTATTTTTTTATCTTCAAAATTTATCAAATCTTAAGTTTGAACATTTCTAACACCAGGAGTGGCCTGGAAATAAATACAAAAATATATACCAAGAGAGCCAATTTAGAGCTTACATGTGCACCAAGTTTGATTTATATTTGTTTACAGTTCAAAAATTAGTAAGGAGACAAACAAGTGTTAAAAACAAGTTTTACATTCTAATAAAAGAGTAGAGTAAGCTTATTTATTGCTAGAAATTGATAAAATATTAAAATAAAAAATGCCCTCTGAATAAAATTATAGAAAATAAATGGAAGGAAACATTTTTCAAATATAAATGCTATGGTTATTTTTAAGGAAAAGAGGTGGTCCTTTCATAAGAGCTGCAGAGCTTCACTAGAGTATATAAGATAAAAAAATTGTCATTTCAAATTTTTCAGTATTTTAAACATTTATGGTCATTAAATGGGCTGGATTATAATATTTTTACTACCCCGATTTTGGATGGAAGAACAGTTTGGAAAATTTAAACATATTTCTTTGCAGCCAACAATGATAGCATTTACATACCTTATTGGCCCGAATATAGTATAGCCCCACACATAATATTAAATTAGTATTTTGAAAGTGTTCTACATGAAATATATAAGGTCTGGAATATACCACGAGGTAAAGAGTTACAAAATTTTACACAGTTTAGGACTTCAGAATGCTTGTCTTGATGTGGATGGACTGTAACCTTGTTACAACATATAAACATTAAGAGGTTGTCTCACCCACCAACCTGGTCCCAGTTGACCCATCTCAGCAACAAACTATAACTCCACAACACATCGCGGCACTGTCTAACATTGGACTGAAGTGAGGCCCGAGGTTCGTTTACCGACGCCTGTACCAAGCCGCACCCACAGAAAAAAAAGAAGAGTGATATGTGCGAGCTCATTGCACTCTACCGGCCAACTTGTTGAACTGTTCTTCCATGCGCGTCTGGTGACTTGGAGCATGTTAAAGTATGTTCGAGACGCATGGTTACCCCCACCCCTCTCCCCCTCCTGTTGTTCTCGCACCTTGAGAGCACGTGGAATATTATTAGGGTATATAATGATGGTGTGTCTGTGTTATATACACATATTACTTACTGTTTACAAGGTGAGAAACATTGTCAGAGGGTGATTTAAATGTTAAATTATTCAAAATTCCCTTTTAGCTTAAAATTTTATATTCTATTCAAATGTATTGTTCTGGGCTAGTATTACTTCAAACTAATTAATTATTGGCACTATACATAAGTAAATTTTGGGCTCTTAAAGCCATGATAATATTTATTATCTATGTGGGCGGTTATTTCAAACCGTTAGTTCACCTTTTATTACGATCCCTGAGGGACCTGTGGATCCTGTGTCTTAGTTTGAAACTTTTCTTATCTGCCTAACGGATGTTTTTCTTTACCCTTTTGGGTACCGCCACTTGGGACGGTCGTTTAAACCTGATAGCGTTGTTTGCCAGCTCTTCTTAGTTTAATATTTTAGGGAATTATATTCATCTTGTTATTTATTAAGAGACTATTTATCATTGTTGAAAATTAAAGTTTATGAGTTCTTAGGCAAAGAAAGGGTCACAAGTTGGCAAATCTACCGTAGTCTTGGCTTTATTTATTAAAGTTTTTCTTTTGCAAGTCATTAGGCGGCATAGTTTTCAATATTATGACCTTTGTTAATAAATTCTAATATGTCTAGTATTCTAATACTCAGTCGGGAGGAAATTTATTAAATGAGACTATATTGTTATTGTTTGTCTTTTGGGGACTGTCGGTTAGGGTAATTTAAACTTTTATGTGTATTTGCTGTATTGCATTCCTGATTGGCCATTTTTACCTGGATGCTTTTGATGATTAATTTGTTGATATGGCGGGAATAATAGAGATTAATTTGAAGGTCAATTTAGTATAGATTATTTAATGTATTTTGAGTCACCATTTAAGGGCGAGAGTATTGTATTACACCAGAAATTACTTTTGACCATTTGCCTCACAGTGTATGATGCCTTTTGGGCCAATTAAACGATTGTTGGCCTCTGATATATATTTTTTGATGCCTAACACTTTATGTTGTCTCACTCTCTCATTGAGCTGTATGTAATTTGTTATTATTATTATTATTATTATTATTATTAGCACCGCATCTTACTACCCGTTCGGGTTGTACGCACTTACGCTAATGTGTAATGGCAGGGTGATTGTGAGATGAAATGGAGGACCTACAGTTTAACGTGGAATCTGAACCAGGGTGGAGGCCTGGCATTCCCCACATTAACAAGATGTCTTGTCAGAGGTAAAGGAAGGGTTTGGTAATCAGATAAATTTGTACTGGGACCAAGGATTGAACCCCGGCCGTGTAATTTGTTATCTGAATAAAATAACTCTCATGTTACCATCCCCGACTGTTATTTAAGAGTTGTGATAAAGTGGGGGGTTACAGGACTCCTAGAATTTTAATTTTGTGCTCCAAAGAAGTTGAATATTAGCCTCGGAAACACCAAATTTGCTAGCAACCTACACGTTGTTTGATGGGCCAAGCATATTGCTATTAATTTAAATTTCATTGTAGCTTCTTTTCATTCCCTTCTTAACTTGAAATGCTGAGGAAGCCTTATTTTCAACACATTCACTCACTTGTGGATCTGCCACGGCTGTTTTTACATCAGAAACACAGAAAAACATCTTTCACCAACTAATAATGACCTACTGAATTACCAGTAACATTACAATGAAGTGTGAAAATCCTCCCTTTCAATGTTTTGACCATAAGTTTATTATTAGACACTCACAAGCATAATATTCCCCACATTTAAGCTAGTTTCTTGCTTCATTTTAACTATGAGTTTATTATTAGACACACATAAGTGCCGGCTAGCCAGTACAGTTACAGTATGCTACAAAATATACCTCTTTAGGAATCTTATAGTTTTTTCAATGAAAAATGTTAGGCTGCGTGCATATTATAAGTACAGTTTACAGAAGGACCTTTTTAGGAGAAAAACATGGCACTATATTCAGGCCAATACAGTGTATTACTTGTGTTATTTTATAGGGACTTGGTCTATCAAAAGAGTCAGCTGCAGATAACATGACTGTGTATATATTAGGATTGTTTTGGTAACTTTAGTAACTAACAAATACTACTGGTACTGTTATGCCTACCAAAATCATACCATATAAGGTAAGGTGCTATAAAATGCTTGCGGTGAAAGTTTTGTTGTGTTTTTTTTTAGTTATATTATGTAATCTGTCGTTTTAATGCCACAGTGGTTTATTCCATTTTTGCATGTGCCATGTGTACTTCTGAGAATGAGTTTTCAGACATTTCTTCCAACAAGTTAGTATAGGCGATAGCTAATATAAATAAATTCAAATAAATAGGCAAATATACAGATGCACCAGTCACAGGAAGGTCAGGGTTTGAAGCCCATCCGGGTGTACTTAAGATTATTTATTTTCTCTCATCCACCCAGAAAATATGGGTACACTTCCTCTAGGGCCTATATTCTAACTTTTTAATCCCAACTCCATTAGTGCAAATATAGTTTTAGTCATGGCAGGTATTTGGATGCAATACATGAAAAAAAGTATTTCAAAACAATATTGTGTCTCAATTTCCATATTTTTGAAAAGGTGTCTGAACTTTGTCAGTGAGATCTCAGAGTCATATATACCTTAATAAGCTTAAGAGTAGGGCATGCAAGGATCCACAAGGAGATTCTTGATTCCAATCAAGAAGGAATGGACCTACTAATTCCAGGCTGCAGCTTATTTTCTTGGATAGTTTATTTTAACTATACTAGTGTTTGATAATTATATCTTAAAATCAAAGTTCAATTCACCTTATGTGCTGTTACAACGCATAGCTCTTGGTCATGTTGCAGGTCATGAAAGTAGTCAAGCGAGTTTTTTGTTTTTATTAATTATAATTTCTGATTTGATTGATTAAAAATGTAAAATAGACTTGTGGACATTTTAAATATGGAATTGATTTATTTAAATGTTTTATACCTCTTGTATGCATTTTTGTGGTAAATTTGTTTTGTGTTTGGTGTTAATTTGCTATGCTCTTTACTATCTGTAGAAATGACTGGTGAAATAGTTTCTCTTAAAAGAAAATACTGCATGACTCATTAAATTTGATGTATCCTAGTAGAGAACTGAGCGGTTATAATTTAAAAATGCAGTATGTAAGATTCATTAATCTTTAAAATAGGTATTGAGAGTACTAACTATAATATAAACTTTTATTTATTATTTATTGGATATAACTAATTAATATTGTATTTGTTGAAGAAGTATGTGATTGGTCAGCTTTGTTCATTTGAATAACCATAGGAAAGTTCAATGAAAAATGTAGTGAGGTTGTCTTTTTAGAAAACATCCTGTGTACATGCCTGTGCTGAATTAGGAAATCTTTGAACTGCAGTAATTTTTTGCTTAATTCATTTATTGTGTTATTTCAGTGCTAAATATTTGCATGTTTTTGAGTAATGCCAATAGATGGTGTTAGCAGTACAGAAAGTTAGAGAGCCATACATTTGTAAATGTATTTAGCGCTGGTGAATAAAATTCAAAGTTTATAAACGTTAATAGCATGAGCAATGTATAGTACTGTAAACGTTTATAAATGGGTAAAGCAGCAAAAGGGTTAAATACATCTGTTATGGAAACCGAGCCATTCAAGAGCCTTCACAGAAACATCAATACATTGATGATGTTTCAAATAGGCACTTTCAAGATTCAAGAAGTTTTATTCAATGCTTCCCACAGGAAATTTGTACACAAACAATACTCCTAACATAAGTACTCCTAACATAAGGAGTCACAAAGCAGTTCTTACTTTAAGACCTGAGCGACTGTGTTAGGTCCAAACCAATGTCCCACATCTTTACCCTCCGAGGCTCCCATCAAAGCTATTTGGTGGATGGAGTAAGCAGCTGCACGGCGGTCTTCAAACATGTGCAAGATCTTCAGGTAGGCAGAATTTCTGGTCTCAGGATGCCAGTTCCATTCACGACCTAGATACATTTTGAGGAATTACAAGGCTTCAAAAGGTGACCAATATAATATGCAATAGAAAAAATACACTTGTAGATTATATTCTAAATACAAAACAAAAATAAAGTTTCAAAGGTTGTAATAAATTTCTTTACTTTACTAAAAATAAAAGCTTGTAACAATTGCAATAAGTGAACTGCCATATTATTTATTATATTGACTTCTTAGCAAAGAATCCAGTGATAAGAGAGCAGGTTGCTAACTTGGGTTAGTAGCTCAAAATAGAATACATAATATAAATATACATTAGGGCGGAGCATAATTTTTTTTTTCCAAAATTCTTTTCCCGCTAGCGTGGAAAAGTTGTGGAATCGTTTCAGAACAAACATATGTACAAAATTTTAGAGTAATCAATAAATATATTCCGATTAGACTTTTGAGTCATAGCCCATTTTCTGGCGCGCATTTATCATAGCAACCGACAGTGGCCCAGCGGCCATGGTTTCATGCCAAATATTTTCGCTATTCATTTATTTTAACAATTATATACTTCACTCTAAGTTCTTTGTATTGCATTGAACTGCTAGTACCATCTATCAGCTTAAATATGAAGTATTCAGACTGACTAACAGTTGAGTGGTTCATTGATAGATGGCATTATAGTAAATTATTGCAATGAATGCCAGGGAACGTTCGGGCAGCCATGGACGTTGATCAACACAAGCGCCATGGACAATAGATGGCATTACCCTCCACTAAAAAGATTGCAGGAGCGAAATCAAGGCTATCTGCAGGGAATTTCCCCAGTAAGTTAAGTTTTCTCATGTCTGATCATTGTAGTGTGACCGTTGGGCAAATGCTCTGCTCATGGCACGTTCGTAATTCAGGTATTCATTTGTAGTGCCTAAATTTTATTGCAAAATAGTACATGTGAAAGTGTTTGAGATTTTTAATATTGTGTTGAACTCGTAGTGTAATTAAAAGATATAACGGAGTAATGTCGCAATCGTCGGAAAATATGAAGAAGCTGAAGATAAAAAGGCACAGTAGAGGTGATGTTTTCTGTCCTGTTTTTGTGGATCCAGCAGAATTAAGTACCCGCATTTTCCCAACATAAGTAGATATTATGCAGTACTTTTTGTTGGTGAGAAATGAATTGAAAAATAATACAAAATTGGACCCACCTGTAGGGGTGATAGCAGTTTATGTGGCTGAAAAGGTTTAAACAATTTGGCAGGCTACCTCAATTCCAAAAGTTTCTAGGGAAAGAATAGTCAAAATGATTAGATCATATAATGATAAATACAAGAGCAAGAAGAAAGTTGTCACTAAGAAACAGACGGAAAAGATTAAGTCGAAATTACAAATTTTCCAATCTGAAGGAAAACAGTGTCTGTTTGATGATATTTGTTCTTGAAAGTGTGCCCACGTGAAAGGAAAGTTCCAGACATGGAAAGACTGTTTCTTGAGGATCAGAGGACTTCAAGGAAAATGGTGATAGGCCAAGTTGATATGACAACAACACAGAAACTTAGGAAACGTACATACAGGTTTTAAAAGGAACAGGAAAGGTTCAGAAAACGGGAGAACAGTGAAAACGCAACCACAGCTGTTTCATGTGAAGATTTGAAGTTATCTCATTCTTCTGATATTGTTGATGAGCAATAGTGTCAGGATCTTACTGATAAACCTTCAACTTCATCGCAATCAAATGTAAATGGTAAGAGTATATTACGAAAAACCCACCTTCCAGCCCTATCTAGCGTGTGCAACAGAATGGGAGTGTCCGACAGATCTGCGGCAATAGCAGCAAGTGCACTTCTTGAAGACTTAGGTGTTGTGACAAGTGAGGACATGTCCAATGTCATACACAGGCATAAGTTAAGAAGGGAAAGAAAGAAATATTGCGTGGAAGGCCAAGTCCAAGCTTTCAATTTATTTCGTACCAATAACTTGAAAGGACTGTATTTTGATAGTAAAAAAAACAACTTTAACTCAGAAGAAGAGTGAGGGAAAGCTGCATCAAGAAAGAGTGCTTGAAGAACACGTGACAATAATAGAAGAACCTGACTGCAAATATGTAGGGCACATGTCACCAATAACCTCATCTGCTAAAGACACTACTGAAAGTATAACAAAATTTTGCAAAGAACGTCATATTGATTTCACTAAATTGTTAGCGTTAGGAGGTGATGAGACCCCAGTTAACACGAGAAATAAGGGTGGTGTTTTTCGCCGTATAGAAGTATTTTGAAAGAAAGCCTTACATTGGTTCGTGTGCCAGCTTCATGGTAATGAGCTACTGCTCAGACATCTAATGCAGCACTTGGATGGTGATACAACTGGCCCTAAAATGGATTGTGGCCCGATTGGAAAACAGTTTCAGAATTGTGATCTCTTACCTGTTGTGGACTTAAAAAATATTGAGACCGCAGTTCCTTCTGCAGACAAAACTGATCTGAGCACAGACCAGAGATACTTGCGAGATATCTGCACTGCAGTGACAAAAGGTGTGTGTCCCAAGAATTTGCCTCACAAATATCCTGGAAATCATTCCCATGCCCGCTGGTTGACAACTGCTAATCGAATCTTGCGTGTTTATATTAGTACACAGGATACCTTCCATGAACTACAAGCTTTAGCTGAGTTTATCATGACGGTTTACGCGCCTATGTGGTTCAGAATCAAATCGCATCCCAATTGTACAGATGGACCACGAAATCTTTAGAAAACAATTCAAGCTTCACTTTATTTTACAGACAATCTGAAGCAAATTGTGGATCGTGTCATCCAAAGAAATCGCTACTTTGGTCATCCTGAAGCAATAATCCTTGCAATGCTTGTTGACCTAGACCAGAATGTGCAAGAACTTGCTTTCCACAGGATTTTTAAAGCAAGAAAAGAAACGGGATCAGGAGTTTGTGTGTTCCAAATTCCTGAACTTAACTTTAAAGCTAAATCTTACGTGGATATCATAGACCGGCAGAATTGACGACTAACGAAACTTCTGATTACCACCCACTTGTTGAACGAAGACGAAGTTCAACTGATAAAGACTGACGAATGTCCAGTGTTGGCATTGAGAAATATAAACTGCCACACTCAATGTGTTGAAAGAGGAGTAAAACTGACAACAGAAGCTTCCCTTGCAGTCATCGGAGAGACCAAGTGTGATGGATACATCAAATCCAGAATGGAGTCAAGGCGTGTCATGCCATCGTTTGAAACCAAAAACCAGTATAGAGTGAAAAAATGGAAACAAGTGAATAAAATGCGCTCAATGTACATTTTCAACTTTTATTCTGGAACTCGAAACAAGCTTATTTCTACAAAGTCTGTGTAGTATGTGAGTAATCAGATTTATTCTTTAATGTTCATAATTATTATTTACGAATATCTAATTTTGGTAAAATAAATGTTTAAAACTTCCAGAAATCAATGTTTAAGCAAAAGTTTTTCATTTCTTACTAAATTTTGACCCTTTAGTTTTCTACATTTTTGCCTAATTTCGCATGTGTATTACTCTAAAATTTTGCAATTGTGTTTCTTATATATACTTCCGACTTTTCTGCGCTAGCGGGTAGAAAAATTCTTACATTAAAAAAGTCACTGAAACGTGAAAATTTACATCATTTTCAGCTAATTTCGCATATTTAGAATCCAAAATGGAACCGGAAGATATTTATTGACTAATCTGAAACTTTGTACACACGCTGCTGAAACCACTCCACAACTTCCCGCGCTAGCGGGAAAAGAATTTTGAAAATAATAATATTAATAATAATAATTATGCTCCGCCCTAATAAACATGGTTGACAAAGTTTGTACTTTTTGTTTTTGTATTAATTTAGCTCTAAGATGTATTCCTGGACAGTACCCCACTGATGAATCCATCTGCTAAAAGTAATTATAATTTTAACCACCAGTAGGGACAATGTTTTATTGGTCAAAAGACCAAATTGAACTTGAATCATTGTGCGGGGCTAATGCCCACAAGTGGACAGCCAGCCCTTAAACAAATAGTAGCTTAAATGACAAGTGACAAGCCCAAGGCATATTCTTTAAATTCTACTATTTCCTTGATGTATACGATGTGCAGAAAAATATGTTTAAGACCTACTACATATTTTAAAGTTAAGTAGTGGTTATTTTGTTTGTCAATAATTCATTCATTGTTCAAATATGTCACTTTCTTAATCATATTTGGGCCATCAGCACTTAGCAAGGCTTAGACCTACTTAAGTGGTCTAAGACACTACTCTTGCAATAGAATAGACTGCTGAAGACAGGGAAATCGGGGGTTCAATCCTAGTCAGGTGTAGTGAGGCTGGTTTTTCCTAAATGGTTTTCCACTTTTCCTCCATACAATTGCAGGTACACTTCCTCTAAATTCTACCTTCCTAGTTCCAAACACATTAGTGTACAACTCAAACAAGTAGTAGCATATGGTGCTTAAAAAAAAGGTTTAACAGCATTATTCAAGGCTTAATTCAATTTCACACGAAGGTCCTTTGATGTGGCATTGGCATCAAATAATGTTTGAAGGTGCTGTGTTGTGAGTTTTAATTGGTTCAATGACCAATGCCATGCAGAAGTTTGTCGAGCTTTTAATGGAACATACAGCATTCAATGTACCAACATTTCAAAACGTAAAATAGCAATTGTATACATATTTTAGTTGCTTCTATTTGAAGTTAGGTGCAACATGTCATAAAATAGGTAGCACATATTTGATTTACTGAGCAGTATGTCATTGGAAACACATCTAAAGTAAGTGAAGTCAAAATTATCCCAGATACATTTTAAGGCTGGAAACTCGGGTAAATTAATTTTCATTTTCATAAAAGTCACCTCCAAATCTTGTAAATCATGGTTAACTCGAACAGTCAGACACATTAAACTAAGGGGAAAAAAATACAATACTTAATAGATAACTATCCTCAATTTAAAAAGCTCAGTTCAATGAATTTTGTTATGAACAAATCTATCTTATCATTCTTATAGAATTAAGTTAACTTTTTAAAAATACTTAACATGGTAGAGTGTACCCAAAATGTGGTGTCTAACCTAAATGAAGATGAACTAATGCTTGAGCAAGAACCATTTGGCCACATCGTAGCATACAGCCCCATCCTTTATCTGTGGTGAGGCCAGTGTCCCCAATGGGGACAAAACCACGGCGGTAAGTAAACCAGAGTTTGGTGCGGATGTCTCTTCGTATCATCTCAACATCTGGCAAACAATTAAATTACATCATCAAATCATAGCTAAGCAAACATATCTATTGGGGGAAAAAAACCTCTTATTTGGAATAGTTAGTGAGCATTAAGGATAGATAAGGTCTTAAGACAAATCTTTCAAACTTAGTAGTAGTTAGATAACAATAATCTAATATTAACAAGAGTATGATACTAACCATATATGGCGCTGTATTTTTTGCCCAGTATCCAAACTGGATCCTTTGTGTGTGGAATATCATCTGGCTCTAAATGACCAGATTCATGAGTCAAGTAAGCTTCAAACATCATATCCATAGTAAAACAATATTTGGATTGCCACCTAATACAAATAATACAATTAGTAGTGACAATATTACCAACATTCATTAAATAAATTACTGGGACTTTAGATTTCTCTCTTTAAAAAACTGCTTCATAAAGTTCAAATTCAAATCAATTCCCTTGCCAAAATGGAATGTATTAAAACCATAATTTGAAAATCCAGCTCTATTGAGAAAGAATGGAACTCCTAGCTTACTTTTAATAAAGCCCGATATGTAGCCTATAGACTACTAGGTTTACTACATATCATAGTGGTCTTTGCCATACTTCTATATATAAAAAAAACTCATTGGTGTGAGACTGCAAGCAAGCTACTGCTATTAGCAATGGTAGTGCCAACATTTGCGGAACTAGAGGGCATTATGTGGTCAGGACAATGAGTCCTCAGGCTGTTAATCTCAGTTTTCTAAACTGGAGCTGCTACTTCTTTATTTATTCAAGTGGCTCCTCATTTGTCCTCACGAGGCTGAGTTTGACCTCACTCCAGACCCACTATTTTACAGAGAAATTTTGGAAGCACCGGGGATCAAACCCAGGACCTCTGGAGTTGTAGCTAGGAGCCACTAGACTACAGAGATGGCCATGGTCCGGCCAATAAATAGTCTTAAAATATCATAATTCAATTTGAGTCTCAATGAAGTAAGTATTCAATCTCAGGATATGAAACAAATATTTTAAATTTCTAAATCATGATTTGAATAGCAGTATGGATCCCTTTTAGAAACAATACTAGGTTTTATTTTATGATATGTGAAGATTATTTTTATTGTTAGAAGACCTAGTGTGAATGTTGTAATTAAACAAATGTAAGCACTATGTTAAACAAAAGGATGGTAGGTAGTAGATGTATTATTACTATTTTCTTAACAGTTGCCTAAAAATGAGTTTAGGCTTTATGTTTCTTATGAATCTATTGTAGAATAATAAATGCAGCTTAAAGCTAAAGGTGGACGTGCAGAAATCGTTGGCTACATATGTGTGATTTTATTAATATCAAAAAAGCTATCAGATAACAGATAACGCAGCATTGGCGTACTAAGCTAAAGGTCCCAGGTTTCATTTTTCAATTTTCAGAATAAAGAGACCTAGTTTAAGAGTATTTAAAATAAACTAGACCAATTATTAAATGTTTTGGGGGATATTCTTTGGAATAGGAACCTGATAGTGGAAAGACCAGATGTCATGGAAAACAAGTATTCTTGTACGCAATTAAGTTAATTAATCAGTGGGAAATAACATATTTTACATTGGTAGGCTATAGCCTATCCTAATTCTTGACGTAGGCATATTTAGTGTTCATAAATAATACACTTGGTAATGATGTGTAACACAGAAAGCGTGTTTTTGACATTTAAAGTAAAAGCACCACAACCAAATATATTGCTAATTCAACGTAGTTTTTGGTTAATAAACCAACATTAAAAGGTAAATAAAAGCTATTTTTAAATTCGTGATTTGACAGTTTAAAATAACACAAATATAAACAAAACATTATGGTTAATACCTTATTTGGCTGAGTTGTCGTCAATCAGATTATGAGAAAAGTATGCCATGGTCATACATATAGTTAATGTTCTACAGATGTATTTCTTATTAAATTTCCACAATAAAACATCAAATCAGACTAACATTAAAAAACAAATACATGTGTGATTGACAATAAAAATGTAAAACGTATTATCTATGATATCAACCATAGACCAAAACATAATCCAAGATCTAAAATATACGAGTCTGGCTACTTTTTAGTTCCAGTGATCAGACATTGAAGCCAAAAAGAGCTAGTATCTCAGCATTTTAGCACACGTTTAATTCAAATATTGTAGAAATCTTATTGTTTTAAGTAATATGGAGATCATGGAAAATAGTCAATAGTTTAAAAAAATCTTATTTTTTATAAACACGCCAACTATAATAATTGTTTTCTAATGAGTGTAAAAACATTTAAAGTTGCTTGGTAATGCTAAATTTATATTTGCTTTTCATAAATTAGCTCTGTACAGAGGGGGAGGGAGGACTTTACTCACATTGTATTATATTTCAATTGTAGAAATATTATTATAAATAAAATATATTAGAGCAGTGGTTTCCAACCTTTCATCCGGTTTGACCCCCATTTTTTGTATCTGGGATCATTACATCCTGATCAACTACAAGTAAGAAAAGAATTAATTTTATTCATAGTTAGAATTGTGCTTATTTAATATTTACACGACATACTATGCTAAACATATCTCTCCAATTAAATAGTCTGCAGAAAACATGAAGTACTTATTTTAAGAGTAAATAAGCCAATATCCTTAAACACTCTATTTATTTTATCCATATTTTTTTTTTTAAATAACTTCTTACTGTTATATATTTCTAGCTAGTAATGACTGTCCATTTTAACATATAACTGTTAAAATCCATTGACTACAAAGCTATACTCGTTTAAATATAACCTAAGGAATCATCTGGTTTTGAAATTGGTGCACAATTCTCATTAAATCTAAACTCTTTGGTTGGTATTATGTGGACAAAGAAAGCGTTACCAAACCGAGCTCTGGTATCTTCTCAGTCATAAACACTCGTGGCCAGCCATGATACCAGGAGAGCGAAAACGCTTTGGCTGTAAACATTGATACTGGGCCAACAGCTAAAATATTTCTATTGAATATTGATACTATCTATAAAAAGGTACAGCTGCAAATAACATTATTATTATTATTATTATTATTATTATTATGTGTTATGTGTTATGTCATATAACAAGCCCATTTCTATTGTCAGTGAACTTACACCGCCAATGCACCCTGTCCTCTGCCTCCTTTGCCAGCTCCCAGAATTATCTATTTCCTTCAAGTCATCTAATATTTGAATCCTCCTTATTGCTAAGTTAATCTCTCCCTTGTAAACAATATCCCGTCCTAATTCATGTGTTCATAAAGGTGGCGGGACATTACAATTCGTTTACCTATGTTGCATTCCCTGATGGCAGCTTGAAATAACTAATGAAATCCATCTATAGTTTTGCAGCCTCTATGTTTTTTTTATTACCATGTCAACCATTGTTAGAAGAGGGAAGAAAGAAGGACTCTAAAAAGAAAAGTGACGCGCTCGTTTTGAGACATGAAATAAATGTGAGTGTAAATACAAAGGATTGAATTTGGGGTATGAAGTTTTCCGTTCCATCAGCGTGCGCCGGTTGGAGTCGAGGACTGGACCTAATTTTTTTTCTCAAACAGGGAAGATTCGTGAGATGAATGAGCGGCTTTGTTCATTTTGAAGATCTAGAAGTGTGAGTGCTGCAGCCATGGTCAGAGAATGGTATGAAACTTGTTTTTAGCATCATCACCTCAAGTACTACAGGGAAACGAGTGAGATGTTTTATTATTATTGAGAGTTCAGGACCACTAATTCGCGGTTACCACCAATTAATATATGTTATTTACTTAAAGGCTCTTATGCCGCAATGTTTCAAGGCTTAGATTTATAAATTATTCTGGTACCGGATAGGTAGGACTATCTTTTAAAATTACAATTGCCACAATTAAAATATACATATATATATATATATATATATACACACTCTGAGTATTTGAGTCTTAGATATTTAAAATTTCACTATACTTACCATATGACTTTTTCTTTACTTATATTTTTCTTCAAAAAAAAATAAATGAAATAACAACAACAACAAATTTAAGTAATACACTTTTCCTTAGGTTTTTTTTATTTGATAAACTTTAATTTTTCTTGTTACATTTATGTTTCACCCTTCTGGTGAAATTGTTGGTCCTTTTTCAAGCTCATAATAAGAGTAATTTAATTTGTGAGTATCATTCAACTAACTGGCGCCCACCCCTTTTATTTCACTAGTATTTAGAACTTCGTGACGAGCTACAGGATTACCGTGGATACATATCAGAAGGTAAGTTTATCTAGTAATTATGTCTATCACTACTGGGCCACATTAAAGCCACCAAAAATATCCTTCCTTGCTACATCACCGCGGATACCTTGAGAGGTTAGTGTCTCAATTTATTAGGTGCTCTACCGACTGACCAACTCACCATCACTTTCGACTTCTCAATGTTGATTTCCATGCCATACCTTCTTCCTATCTCCACCAGCCGGTACATAATTTACTGCAACTCTTCTCTATTTGAGGCCAGCAATGCTAGATCATCTGCTTACTTTATTGTGTTGATGACGTTTCCTCCTAACCTGCTACGTCCCTCCAGGACTTCCCTGACCAGCCACTCTTTACACAAGTTGATCAGGCTAGATGACAAACAGAATCCCTGCCTCACTCCTCTTTTTATCTCTGCGCTATTGGTTTCTCCATCATTCAGCCTCGACTTCACTCGCTGTCCCAAGTACAGGTTTGCAATCAGCCCTCCAGTTCATGCCAATATTCTTGAGAATGTCAATCAGTTTCTTAAACTTCACTTTATCGAACGCCTTTTACCAATCGATGAAACCAATCTATACCTCTTCCTTGACTTCCAGCACTCTCTCTGAAATTATTCTCAGACTTGAAATCATAGGAGTACTTGATAGATAGTAGACCTACTAACATTTTTAGCTTGCTGTTAATGTTATTTCTATGAAAATTGGACTGTACAAAACATATCCAAATTCTATACATCAAAATCGAGATATATCAATCTTAAAAAATGTCAACAATAATTAGTTTACTAGATCAAGCACTAAAATAACTTCCTCGCCTTTATGTAATCTTATATTAATTTTTCTCCTATTAGAGTTCTATTTTATTATCTTTGTCCTATTCTATCCCCACTCCATAAAAATAATACCATAAACACTAAATCTTGGTGTGCTACTCCATCCTAGCTTAGCCTTACCTTAGTACCCTCACCATATTTTGGAAAAATACAACAAAAAACTACTGGGCCTACTTAAAAATTGATAATGTAATATATATTTTATTCCTGATTGGATTATTAGTTTTGGGTTATTTACGATTATTCCAAATATATAAATTGTCAGAAAAAACGAATAACGAAAACAAAGAAAAATTATATTAATAATATTTTTATGATTCAAATATTTATATTCCAAAAATAATCCATAGGAACACCATTCAACGACTGTAATTGTGTGATGTTTTACTAATGATAATTTATAACAGTATTAATAAGATTAGTCAATACTAGTAGTGTTGAAACTACGGCCTAAACTTGACAAGTAGTTACCGTGATTGCAACTTATCAATGGAACTTTGTGGACTGTATTATTTCAATTAAAAGGGTTTGAGACTAGCAATAACACAATGAAACACTCAAATCAAATATAAATAAACTCGCCAACCATCTCACCTGTTGGTCTCTACAAGGCAGAGTGCCTTACTCAGGCGTGGCGGTCTTTATCATCCACAGTTGGTAGTTTACTCGTGGTTGTGGGGTTCACCATTAGGTGCTTGCTTTCAACACAATACTTTGGAGCTTATGAACATTACTGCCCGCCTTGAAACACTTTGGCGTTTCAACACTATCCCACGCGAGTCGGCTAAATTAACCGCTGTGTATGTTAAAGTCATTGTGGCATTTTCAACATGGACAATAAAGACCAAAATCTCAAGTTTAATCTAAATACTAAGTAAGGGCTAAATTACATAAAAACGAATCTTGAATGTTACCAAAATGAATATTCTTCAAAGAAAAGGTATCCTACTTTAACCTAAATGAAAATGCACTGTCAAAGAAAGTAAGTAGGAAAGAAAACAAAAGGTACAAAACCTCTATCACAATAATAATAACACTAACTAGTCTGCATAATAGAATACGATATACACAATTTGTTGAATAGGTGTACGCCGATGCTAAAATCGAGAGTAAAGGAAAATGCGGATCGAGGGAAGGCCCAGGAAAGCAAAGATCTTCATTCCACCTGGGGCTGTAGGGTAGACTACTTAGGGTAGGAAAACCATGGTGAGGACCCTACCTACCTACACACCTACCAGCGACATCGTATACAAGCTTTTTCCCTTTAATGGTAGTGGGCACAGTTTTGCCACTGGTCGTTTTACAGTACCAGTTTTGATAGCAACGGTAGCCACTCAAACCACACCATCTCGTTCGGGGTATAATGACGAGACTTGACCAGTCCTCAATTGTAAGGGAGGTGCGTTGTCGTCTTTTTATGATGACGAGATCTCCAACGGCTAGGTTAACCATCTGTTTAAGCCATTTTCGGCGCTGTTGAAATGTGCCAAGATACCCATTGTGCCATTTGCACCAGAAAGTTTGAATGATCTGATGCACTAGTTTCTACCGGTCACATAAGTTTACAATTTTTTCCAGCAACTGGGGCTCTTGGATGGCAAATGGAACTTCCATATTTATAAAATGTCCTGGTGTTAAAGCTTCTAAGTCATTTATATCCGAGCTCATCGGAGTGAGGGGTCTAGAGTTGAGAGTGGCCTGAATCTGTACCGGCACCGTTGTGAACTCTTCGAACGTGAGGATTTGCTCGCCGATAGAAGTAACAAGAGCGTCTTTGTTGATCATATAGTAGTTTACCAAAGCTCTTCCATCCCTATCATGTGAGGGCTGGCTGGTTGAATCAAGTGCCACGATATTTCTCGCTGAGACATCTCTCATCCTACCGCAGCAATATGGTCCACATGGGTGGTTAGTTCCTTCCATTTGTAAACTCACCCTTATTTCCCCAAGAGTAAAGGCGGATACGCAATAAATAATCAACAATAATAAAAAAGAAATAAATGCAAAGGAGCTGATAGGACAATCGTAAGATAAATATACAGCACTCTGGCATATCTGTCTTAAGCTTCCCCAAAAAAACCACTCTACAAAGTATAAGTTACTCAAAATTTAAGAGATCGTATGACATAGGAACTTAGCAGAAGAAAAACTTTAGAGAAACTTTAGAATAAGTTCAGCAATGTTTTATTTATAAATAACAGATATGATAAATTATATATATATATATATATATATAATAAGAAAAATTATTAATGCAATAGCTAGGGGTTCAAACAATAACCCAATTTTTTGGAATAAATTATCCGTGCTAACAATGGACTTCATAATAAACCCTCTTAATATTAATTTTAATATTATAATGGGTGTCAATATTTGCCCATAATAAATACATTATAAGTCCGAGGACTCCTCAAAGAACTGAGTCTACATGCATAATAACACTAACAAACCAGTTAACGATTGCCAAGATAAAAGACCTCGTGTCATACAGATTGCAAAAGTTAACATATAATAAAGATATATAAAGACTAATGACTGCATCAATTACCGCCTCAAGTCAGACGCACTATACATATTTATAGATAATGACAACAATGACAACCGAAGACTCCTAACTACAACAATTAACTTTTCACGTCAGACTGGCTATAAACGTTGTACACAATAATAATAATAATAATAATAATAAACCTAATAAAAACAATAATCAATGTCTTAAGTCAACGAGACTTGAAAGACAAATCTCTCTTACAGTTTTCTGATTCTTATAGGACTTTTCTTATAATAAAAAACTCATTAAAACGCAAGTCCAAAAGGGACTTTGCATTAGAAATAATTATCTTAATATAATATTTTATATTCATCGTAGCCTGATGGACTATTAAAAACAGTTATACTATTATTATTTTAATTACCACGTCTGAAAGTATCAGACCAATAACAAGTCATCCTTGCAAAAAAAGGAAAACCTACTATATTAGAAGTTTACATTTAATATTACTAATTTTGGCCGAAAAGAAATTTAGAATTATAAATGCCGAAAAATAATTTATACCTTACATAATTCTGAACACCTAAATATGTCCAAGGGTGGTATCCTGTCAAGAATGATTTTTCAAATGTACTTGTACCAGTATATATCCGAAGATAGTTGCTCAGAGAGGGGGGAAAGAAGGGGAACATAAACCAGGGAAAACACAGAAACAAAGGAGAGAGGGAAGGGGTAACGAGACGGGGGTAGAAGTATCGAGCGGCACGGAGGAGGTTCCAGAATAAACTTATCAGATCACGCCACTTTGTCAAGCCAGTACGTCATAAATTTTCCCGGCATGCCCTGCGAAGTTTCGTTGTTGAGGCGTCTCCAATCTTCGCTCAGCCAGTCCACGCGTAATGTTTATCGAGATATGTGGTGCTCGTGGGGAGAGTCGGCTAGGAAGGCACAACAATAGAATGGGGCCTATGGGAGTTTTACCCAATATCATCACAGGCATCATTGAAATAATAGTGTCCAGTTCTATTTTTTTGCTTTTGATCTTGTAGCGTTATACAATAAACGCTACACATTCTTTTAGCATTCTTTTAGCACCAACAAAATTGGCACCTTGGTCACTAAATATCTCATGCACTGATCCAAGACGAGCCAAAAACCGCTGAAAAGTGGCCAAGAATGCGTCCATAGTCAATTAGGACACCAATTCCAAGTAAACTGCACGAGTGGATATACACACAAAAAGGCAGATGCACGTTTTCGTTGTCTTAGACTTTCGATTACGGCCCAACGTATTCGTGTATCGATTCCTGTAATCGACCCCAGTTGTGTGGAAGGCTTTCACTTCCTCCATTCTTGCGATAGGTAGTTCTCCCGTCAATGGAGTTGTGGACCATGGACGACCCTTAAATTCAGGATGCATCGCCTTTTCCGTCTAAGAACGGCATCTCAGCCCACCATGATCCAAAATTGCTTCCTGAGCATGCAATGGAGCTTCTGTGGGACGGGTTATTCGTTTTTCTGGCGGGACTCATTAATAATTAAACTGGTATGGTGGTGACTCCGAGGCATCAAGAGAGGGTGATTTTGCACAAAGGGTAGCTTGACGTTGAACAACTGTTCACCCAATCTGAGGAACCCCTCGTCGTCCACAAAAGGATTCAACCTGCCAATTTTCTTATGGCATGGTTTTCTTGCCTCCAATCGAGCTATTTCCCCGGAGAACTCCTGCCGCTGTACCAGCTTCACAAGAAGAAGCATGGAAGCTGATAATTCATCTGCGGTAAGGACACCTAGATTGTGTCCTTTAGATCTTATTCTATATAGCCAACGTAAAATAAGGGTGGTAGCCCTTTTTAATGTTTACAGTCTGGAGAAGCGATTCAACCATTTAGTAGGAATATCACTGGCGTCCATTGTAACGTTCAGTGTCAGTACTTTCCCTTCATCTGTCACTGAGCCTGCTTGCTGCTAGATGGGCCAGCATTTTCAGTTTGACTTAACCATGCTGGTCTATTCCACGACAAGGAATAGTCCATAAGTTCACTAGGGAACAAGCCCCTGCTGGCGCAGCTTATCGGGTTAGTAGTGGTTGGGACTTGCTGAAATTCATCTGGGGATAGCCACGCTTGTATCTGACTCACCCTGTCGGCAACAATCGTAATCCAACGATGAAGAGACGATTTTATCCAACTCATCTCTAAGATAGAATAAGTCCAGGCAGTGACAGAACCAATGGCAACCTCCTTAGGAAGGACTTGACTGAGATGTCTGAGGATATTTGAAACCAGTACTGTAGCAAAAACTCTAACTGGAGCAATATTATCCTTTTCAATGGGGTGACCTTAGCCCGTGCAAACATGAACCAAACCATTACATTCCAGTTCTTTAACCCTCAAATAAACAACCCCAGCTTATCCGCTTTCGGAACTGTCCGAGAAGCTGTGTAGCTGCAACCTTGCTTTTTCGTCAATTTGCAGCCACCTTGTGATCTTAAGTTTTACTAACAGAGAGAGTTCCTCCTAAAATCTGCACCACTTTTCCTGCACTTCAGTTGGTGCTAGAGAATTCCAATCAATTCTAGATTGCCACAGATGATGGATCAGGTACTGACTAACAAAGTTTACAGTAGCCAGATATCCCAAGGGGTCGTACAGCCGTGCAGCCACAGAGATAAATGACACTTTTAATCGACCATTGGCTGCACTTGGTACAAAAAAAAAATTGTCTTGAACTGGGCTCCAGAGGAATCCTAAAACTTTGGTGGAACTCTCGAGCTCACTCATGAAAGAGAAGATTTCCCTTGATATAGCACAGTACTCTGGGGGACATTCCGCCAGTAGTTCTGGCCAGCTACTAATCCATTTTCTTAACTGGAAGCCGGCCTTGCCTAGCATCACGATAAGTTATTGCTGTAAGCGTTTTACCGTTGCTAGGGACTTGACACACGTCACCACATAATCCATGTAGGTTGTTGTCTGCAATGCAGCAGAAGCAGCTGGAAACGCCGCTCCTTCATCCTCAACAAGCTGATGGATGGTACGCAAAGCCAAGAAGGGAGCAGTTGAAACCCCATATGTCACAGTGACCTAGGAGAATTCCTTTGAGGTGTTCTCTGGATCCTCTCTCCAAAATATTTTCCGTCACTGGTGGTGCTTCTTGCTGACAAGTATGATGCGGTACATTTTTCTGATATCAGTAATAAGCACCACTTCATGTACGCGAAATTTTACCAATAAATCCACAATTCCCTGCTGCGATGAGGGACCGCTGTGCAAAACTTGATTTAAGGTGATACCCATTGTTGATTTCATCGATGCCTCGAAAACTACCAGAAATTCTGTTATCTCCCCCTCCTTGCCCTGCCAAAGTATGCAGAGGTGTGGAATGTAGTAGTGTTTTTCTCCTGGTGGAGCTGAAGCTGGTAGCATTTGCTCCTGTTGCAGTTAATCCCTCATAAAACCACATATTGCTGTTTTAAGGCTAGGGCTTTCTCTAGGTGCCTCTCAAGACACAAAAAACACCTTAGATCTTCTTGTCGGTTGTCTCCCAGCTCCTTTCGCTTACTTAGGAACGACAGTGCAACTTCATATCGTCCCAGCTGGCATCTATTCACCGTAGAACTGTAATACTGCTCCCATTCTCTATCGGCAGGAGACAGTTGAATTAGCTGTGGTGGTTCTCTTACAGACCAAAATTGTCAAAGCAGAAATTCAAGGTTAGGTTCCGTCATAGTGCAAAAGGTTTTCAATTCACTTACTACTCCTCGTGACTTCCCAAGTAGGCAGTAACCCCAGATTGTTTCAATGTTGGGTGGCGTTTTGGGAGACCCGTGGACCTTCCATCCCGTTACTATTAAAGGGAACCACTCAGCTCCAAGTAGTATATCAATCGGTCTTGCACCGTCCCCCTCATCTGCTAGCGGTAAACCAAAAAGGTGAAACCACGATGAGAGTTGGTTTGGCATTTACTGGGAGAGAGCTATGTAGTTCACTACCAGCACGTCTACCTCTAAGGTTAATGTCTCTGTATTATCAAATTCGCAATGAGCCATGGCCCTTGCTGTGCCTATAGGCGTGCTTTCCAGGCCAAATTATTGCATTGAATTCGCCTTATTACGCTTAAGTCCAAGCCACTGTTATAAGGGATTCCTGGTTCACACAGTCCAAAAGAAGTAAGAACCCTCACTGACTCATATATACCACGGCTGCTCATAATATACGTTGTAAAGGTCATAATGAGTACCCATGGCCCTGTTGGCACCGCAGCACTCTAATGATGCCACTAAACTTGAGTTTAAACCTTGAATTTCAGCTCTCTCATTGTCACTGGCACCATTTGTCTTAATAAATCGTTGCAACCCAAGATGTAACAAGTTATGGTGGCGGCCATTACATCGGTAGTGTGATTATTTGGTCGAACACTACTTCGAAAAATACCCTCTTTCCAAACACATTAAACATAACCTCCTATATTTTTCAATCTTAAATCGTAGTGATGGATTCATGCCTTAAAATTTCTTGCATTGGGAGGTTTCATGGTTGTTTTTACAAAGAACGCAACTTCCAGATGAAACATTGTTTGCACCCAGAACAAATGTTGACGAACTCTTTGGGCAAACAGACTTTAGTGATTTGGTGACTTCTTTGGCCTTGAGAGCGACATGTTTAGCCGATTCCTCAATTGGGATGCCTCGAGTAATTCTGCCTCGTTAACTAGAAAATCCTGAAAGTTAACCAAAGGTGACAGGGTCGCTTCCTTCGGGTTCCACTGTCAACCTTCCTTAAGCTTTGGAGATAGCTTTCCTCGTAGGATGAGCAACATGGGGACTGCCCACTTTTCCACAAATAGCCTAGCGGAATAAAGGCAGCCAGATATTCTCTTAATCGGGTAACAAATGAGCGGATAGAACCATCTTCTTTATTTATCTGTTGCAGCGCTAAGATGGCTTGTAGATACGAGTCAGATAAACGCTGCAGATCATGGTACCGATCTTTCAATGCTTCCAAGCCTGTGGTGGATACGCAACGGCTGACAGTAGTACCACCCAGACAGTTGACAAAGCTTCTCCTGCCAACGCTGACCTCAGATGCATTTGTTTATGAATGTCAGATAAATGATTGTTTGAATGAATAGGTGCTTCAAATGAATCAGAGACGTGTTGCCATTCCTTCAATTCGCCACTAAATTGCTTTATTGCCAGTTTAGGCAAAATAATTCCTACAGTAAGAGAGCCACCACTGGCTGATCCTGCCCCAGGCTGGTTTGATGAGGTGGTCTGACTTACTCTTGGTGGAACTGCTGCTGAATAAATAGCTTGTACACTATAGAAACAAGCATGATTTTTTTTAAGCTTAATAACCTCTTTGTACTTTATGTGTTTGCTTAGCGGCCAGTGGCACCAATTTGGTTATAATTCCGTTAAACTCAGTTTGCATCTATTCAATGTGAGCATTCATCGCCTGTAATAAACATCTATCCTCATTATTACTAGAGTTTGACTCCACCCATTTAGCCACCTCATCGGCTCTGATAATCATAGACATTAAACCTTCACATTGAAAGGTGGAATCCTCAAATATTCCCATGTTTGACTTAAATTCCTCAAATTATTTTGATAAACTGGCAAGCATACACTAACAGGTAGGCGTTAATAACAGAAAAACCTAAAAATAAAAGTAGTTAATGGTCATTGACCGTAAGTAGCTCCCAAAAATTCAAAAATGGAATAATTTAAGCTTGCAAGACTAAATTTCCATTACAAAAGATATTTTTCACAAACATTTGCAGCTACGAAATCAATCAATTTAAGCAATGTACCATTCACACTTAAAATGCCACTAGTGACGAAAACAAACATTATTTCTAAACGAATACCTAGCGAATGGGACAAAGCTAATATATAATTAACATAAGATAAATTATCCCGGAACAAAAAAATATTATTAACGAATCCAAACTAACAAGGTATCTAAGTGTAGCATTTAGCGACATGAGTGTACAAATAAAATAAATTAAACATACCCCATCATACTGCAGCCGGCGTCAACAGGGAATACTAACACGAGTTACTATCAAACACACCTACTCAGCCGCGTGTTGGATATAATACTGACCCTCGATTGTGCAATCGGTCTGTGCCAAAGATATTTTGTTGTGAAGATGTTTTACTCATCCCTAGTTTAGGAGGAGCTTTGAACTGTAAAGAAACTTCTCGATGTATATTTTCATGCGCGTGTGTGGTTCCCGAATATTCCATGTGTGTCCCCCACCCCTTTTTTCGTCGTTCTTTTTCTGGGTTGCGTTGAATATATAATGGCATCTGAGTGATCAGACGTCACTCTTGGACTTGATCGGATTGGAGCAGAAGCTCTATCTTCGATTAATATAAAATGTAAGGTCAAAATTTCCTTTCGGCTTCATTAATATTTCTTATTTAAATCATGTAAATTTCTTATTCAAAAATTCTTTCTCGGTAATCTTATTTTAAATTTATAATAATTGAAAATATGCTCGACTTCACTTCTAAGTCGATTAGTTACACGATCGAGACATTGAGACATTTATATCGATGATCGATCTGTTTTTTTGTTCTTCGATAATATAAAAATCGACTATAAACTTTATGATGCTTACGATATGTTACCATTGAAAAAAGAGTCGATCTTGGATCTCATGAATATTGTATTATTCGGTCTCCTGATAATAAATTTAAATATGTTTTTTGGGTTCAGTAAAGCTTCTAAAATTAAATGATAGTTCTTTTATCCATGACGTCTCAACATTAGCTTTTGCAATTTATTGTTACTATGGCAAAATGGTATAATTGTTAATAAAAAAAAAAGGATGGGAAGTAAATATTTGGGTAGAATTCAGAATGAATATTTTTGGGCTTGTTAAATTGTTGTATAGGTCTATATTCTAAATGTTTAGGAGAAATATTTTTTATAATTATCCAGCTAAAGATAGCTTATTTGAATATCTGTTTTTTTATGTAACATATGAACTCGTAACTAATTTTTCTTGATATTGTTTTTTAAGTGATCAATGTCATTTTACAGTATTGGATTAATTTATGATAATGGTGATCTAACTAAAATATTAAAATCTGTTTAATAATATAAACCCTGCAGGTTTTCCTTAAATATATACATATATATTGTTTGCATACGCTAATGATGTTATGATGTTATTTGCCACCCTACCTTGTATTTCCCTATTTTATTGCTACTTTTGTGAACAATTATAATTTAAATTTCCGTGA